>JBBBDQ010001654.1:1082500-1122500 GCA_037127315.1 Ascarosepion bandense | reverse complement strand
CGGTATCTTTCGGTTCTGACTATGTCTCGCGGATCTCTCAATGCCTGACGATGTCTGTCGTCTTGCTTCTATGCAGGAGTATATGTATACTCTAGATGAGTCTATTATCCTGGAAAAAGGGGAGACCCCAGAACACGTGGTTTATAAATTCACATATTACGACACAATATTTGTCTTTTTACTATCCCTCCTATTTCCAGTTCCGTATCCATTTAGCTTTGGTATTCACCTTTCCCTCTGACATTTATGTCAACAGGATATCATAAATTCGGACTTTCTTCATAATATTAAGTTATCCCCAAAAGTTCGTAAACACTTGCAGAAAAATTGAAATTTTACTCGCACAAACAACAGAAAATATCGCTCAAAGTAAAGAACATTTTCCAAGATTTTCTAACACCGATCTGCAAGCTTTCGGATCCGGTCAAAGTACCATTCAGACGGCTTCGAATCAAAGAATTCTTGACACGCTTCCTCGACTTCATAAAACGAGTCCTTCAGAAAGTGTTGCATTGAGCGTAAAAGGCCGTAATCTGATGGAGCACAGTCAGAACTGTAGGCTGGATGTGGCAGAACCTCAACGCCGTCCAGATCTTCAGACTTGTCTTCTGGTCTTCCTAGCGGTGTGTGGCTTGGCATTGTCCTGCCGCATCAAAGCGCGCTTTCGGTTGATCAGAATCGGGTATTTCTGATTCAACTTTTCGTAGACCCTCTCAAGTTGCTGACAGTAAAGTTCGGCACTGATGGCACGACCATTCGAAACCAACTCAAATTTTGTCAAAGTTTAGTTTTGTGTAATTATTGTAGATATATCTGCAAAAATGAGATTTCAGTGTTAGCTTCATTTTTCCGTAATTTAGACGACAATTCATACATTGTACTCTGTATCTTCCAATAGATTAACGAAATAAGAAGAAAAAAGATACCTTTAATATAAGAATGAACTGTTTAGATAGGAGAGAGTGAAGAGAGTGAAGAGAAAGACGAATCAGTTAGAAAGAAGCAAGAGAAGGATGGGAATACAGGTCTGATGGCAGTTGCAAATGTGGATAGAAAGGAAAGGATATACAGGGTGGTGAAGAAAGAACTAGAGTCAAGAGTTTAAGAGATGAGTAATGACATGGCATTTAAATTCCTGGAGGTTGTAGCCGTCAGAAAAGCAAGAATATGGAAGCGAGTTCCACAGCGGAAAGTGCGAGAAAAGAAGCTGAAGGAGTAAAATTATCGTCTTCATTTGGTTGGTCTAACTGTGAATCAGTGAGACCCAGTTGCCAGTCTGGTTGCACCTGTTGCGGAGGCACCAGTGACTTACGTTCGTTGGCGCAGAAGCCAAGAAAATATTTATAGAACAGACAAAGGGAAGCCACGTCCAGTCGTTGGGGAAGTGGCTGGAGTCGAGCCGCCAAGTCGGTACATATCACATTACTGATTCTCATTTGGAGCCTGTCAAGAACACTGAGGTGAACAGCAGGGGCACCAGACCCTTAGTACTCCATGCACGGACGAATGATTGATTTGTATATCTGCAGGATGGATTCTGATGGGAAAAAACATCATGGCCCGACACAGTGACCCAACCTTCCTAGCAGTAGATTTAGCTACTGACTCAATTTAGTGGTTCCACTTGAGATTGGAAGAGAGGGTAAAGCCGAGGAGGCGCAGTGTTTTGTTCTCGGGGAGACTCGCTTGGTCCATGCCTATGGGAGACAGGAGAGGTTGGCTCTGATAATTGACAAACAACAGCTTGGTCTTAGAAGCACTGAAATTTGCAAGCCACTTTTAACCCCAATTCACCACAGAATGTAGATCCCTCTCAAGATCAGCAGCGAGATTATGTTTGTCCGCCACGTCGGATTTCTTACTGGTGCGGGAGTAAATTGTGTTGTCATCTGCGTAGATGCCTACTTGACACTTGAACTCGTCTGGGATATCATTTACAAAAATAAGAAAGAGCGTCTGGTATAGGATAGAGCCGTGAGGGACACCAGCGTTTGTCCAGTAGGATGTGGAAACATACCCATTCAAGACGGCCTTCATTATGCGGTTATTTAGAAAAGACTGGATCAGATCAAGCAAGCGTCCGGTAATACTGTAACCCCGTAGCTTACATAAAAGACCAGCGTGCCAAACCCTGTGAAAAGCCTGTCAAAACGAGATCAACAGCACGAGTCTCGCCTGACTCCTTAAGAGCTTGGAAAATCTACTCCGTAATTGTCATTACCATATTGGCTGTGGACCTGGCGAAGCGGAAGCCAAACTGCCTGTCAGATAATAGTTTATGGGGAGTAAGATGTTGAACTATTTCAGCATTAAAAACGGCCTCAAATACTTTCCCGATTATCAAAGAAGTTGCTGTCAGGAAAATTAGGTTTCCAGATCTAACAGTTGCTGTAATTGTAGAAATTGTCTCACAGTCATGAGCGGCTTTTCCTGATAGTGTGTCATGGTGCAGAGACTTGTTGCCAAAAATAGGGTCTTCCAGCCGCCAATCTCTTGACACACACAAAGGAAATTCGATGTGGTGTAATGTTAGTTAAATTGTTTCGCTTGTACCTATTTCAACTGTGTAGCTGTTACTCTTGATATCTCGAAAGCCTTGTCAGGGTTTGGCATCCTGTCCCTCTGAGCAAACTGTAGAGCTACGCTATTTTTATACGATTGTTTGATTATAGTGGGAAAATCTGCCCATTCAGTCATGTCTCTCTCAAGACATGATCACACAGGCGTTTATCATGCATGGCATTTATCTGATTGTCCAATCATTTCTATCAAATCGTGACCAGAAAATTGTTTTGAACGGGCAAGATTGCAGATTCTTTTAAGCGAACACAGGCTCTAGCATAGTTAATATGCTTTTTCTGATCTTCTGTAATGATATTTCTGATGTATTCAGTTATCAAATAGGCAGAAAACGCCACCATTTACTCTCGTCTCAATCAAAAATCTGCCATATCTGACAAATAAAACCTGTCTGCTGCCTTTCAAAATACATCTTACCTGTGACAGAATGGGTTAAAACATGGCCCGTAAATTGTAATGCTTCCAAAACGAAGCTGTTCTCATTTAACAATCACAGAGTAACTTACCTGCGTAACATTAAAATGGATGACGCTAATCTCATTGAAAGCCATATACTGCGCCTCCTTGGCCTCGCTCTCTCAAATTACCTCAAAAGGAATGATCACATCGAATCCATAGCTGCATCTACTGCAAAGAAGGTAGGGTTACTGTGTCGGACCAGGAAGTTTTTCTCGTCAAAATCCATTTTTCACATTTAAAAATCTACCATTCTTTCGTTGCCATATCTGGTCCGGTGCTCCTGCTATTTATCTTGACAGTATCGACAAAATCCAAAATAGTTTTGCAATAGAATCAATCCTGACTTGGCTGCCCGCCTTCAAACACTTTCTCACTGACGTCACGTGGCTCCCACTGTCTTTTTAAAAGTATTTTCATGGCCACTTCTCTGTCGAGCTTTTTTCCCTGATTCTCTGACCACATATACTTACGCGTACTACATGATTGACATCTAAGTCCCCTTCTGTTACGGTCGAAATAGTTACATATGACCGTCTCTTCTGCTTTAATATTTCTTTTCTCGCTTTTCCCGATTGTTGGGCTCCCTTCTGTTTGCTTGTATACCTGATGGTTGCAATCTCCAAAAGTTTAAATGGAACGTTAATTGCTATAATCTGCCTTCTTCAATCCCATCCATCTCCTACTTTTTATCGACATCCCATGTACTTGTTTTTTCTCTCACTGTAACCCCCTACGCATCTGTGGAAGTCCTGCTTGCTTGGCGTGAAAAGATTATTTTTTAAATTGCATATGAAAGTAACCATATGTATTATAAAAGATCATAATTATATAAGTCTAACTATCCATGAGTAAAATATGCATTGAATTGATAAACTTTAAAAAATCTTTTCTTTATATGGAAGAATTATCGTTATCTTATTATTCATTATTTTTTACATTCTTTATCCTTTCTTATTGAAGGTTTGACCACGAAATTTATCTGTCAATAATTCTACCTGTGTTTCAAAAGTAAAATATAAGTAGTTTTTTTGCCCAGTATGAAATTTGAGATCCAAAGCTGATTCTTGTATATTATCGTTAAACATGAGGGCAAAAACTAATGACTCGGCCTAATTAGTTTTATTTATTCTTATTTCTACAACAAAAGTGGCAAATTGTTTCCCAAAGACCATTAAATGTGGGGGATATTCTTAAAAATTCCTTTGAACTCAATCTCTATATTTCTTGATATAGCATGCCGCGTGTATTAATATTTGATAAATATCGAAAATCGATAATCAAAAAAATCGGGTTATAGAAGAAGTGGTCCGATTTTAATCAAATTTGATACACTCATAGACAAAGACATAAGAAACGATATTCAGAAGTTACAAGGTTGCAGTTTTTACACTAGTGCAGACAATCGATAATATATATATATATATATATATATATATATATAAGGCAAGATGTTTGTGTGTGTGTCTGTTTCTCTGTCTGTATGTCCTTTATACAAATCCACAATTTTTATCTGATTCCCACCAAACTTCACACAAATATTCTTTAGGCTGAGTCTAAGAGCCAGGACTATGGATTAGTTTTAAAGCTTTCATTACACCCGAGCAACGCCGGGCTATACAGCTAGTATATATATATATATATATATATATATATATATATATGCGTGTGTGTGTGTGTATGTGTGTGTTTGTTTGTGTGTGTGTTGCTGCCAATCTCTAAAAGAATGACTGCAAAGATCATCTACTCCCAAAATTTATAGACAATTCTATAGTTTCATTCTGGAATGAATTCTTCCTAATCCAAAAACATGGACAATTCCCAGACGTATACTCCATATTTTTTGTCTTCTTGTCTTGAATTCCGAACACAATAATCACCTGGGTGTAACTCTTTTGTGTGCGAGCACGTTTCTGATTTCTCATTACTCAATGTTGTTTTGCCTACATTTGATTTACATATGTACTGTTTGCTTAGCATTATTTTCCCTATTATTTCTCTTCTTTTTCTTATAGATTGAGAACTTTCTCTCTTGCGTTTCTTAAGAATTTCTACTGAACGACTACTGAATTTACTCTTCAGTAATGAAGATGTATTTTTTAACATTTTGTTAAATACGAGGGTCATTCAATAAATAAGGTGCATTTTTCGGTTGAAGGACTTACATAACAGATAATAGCTTGCTTTTTTTCTCGTATATCACTTAAATTTTTTCTCGTATATCACTTTCATTTTTGCATAATTTAGACGACATTTTATTCATCGCACGCCGTATATTTAACTTCATGCTAGCACAAGTTTCGACGGTCGTAGAATATTTCTGTCTACCCAGTTTTACTCATATTGTTTGGGTCAACCTGTAATATAGTCTCGAGGTATTTCCCAGGGAGACAAGATCTCAGAAGCCATCTTCTTAGATAATTGAACATAGATAACACATCATTAAAAAAATCCCGGGCTTAACTAATGAAACAACTTTTACGAAAATGCGACTTTATTCATCAACATCGTCTCCTTTATGGGTGATACACCGAGTCCAACGTTTCTCTAACAATTTGATGCCTTTTTTGTAGAATGATTTATCTTTGGCCTCAAAATACGCCTCAGTTTTCGATATCACTTCTTCGTTGGAGCCACATCTCTTCACCTGGAACATTCTTTTCAGATCTTCAAACAGCCAGTAGCCGTTGCAGACCAGATTTGGAGAAGAGGGTGGATACGGAAGCTATTCAAAGTGCAATTCGTGTAATTTTGCCATCGTTGCGATCAACTTGTGACACGGTGTGTTGTCTTGATGGAAAAGCACTGTTTCCTTCTTCGTTTGTGACCATTTATTAACGATTTCCTCCTTTAAAAGCACCAATAATGCTATATAATGTGCGGTATTAATGGTTCTTCTTTTCCTAATGTCATCGATGACTAAAACACCTTGCTTATCTCAAAATACGGAGGTCAAAAACTTACCAGGTGATGTTTGCGTCTTTTGGTCGCTTTGAACGGTGTTCACCTGCTGCTGTCCACTCAGCTGACTGCTAGTTTGATTCCGGAGTGAAGTGGTAGACCCATGTTTTATCCCTTGTTACATATTTGCACAAAAACTTCTTGTTTCGTTGAAACAGTTGAAATCAACGCTCTGGATCGTCGACGGGTTGTTGTTTTTGATCGACTGTGAGCAAACGCGGCACCTACTTTGAACAAAGCTTTCTCATTGACAAATGTTCATGCAAAATGGTAAACACACTGCCTTTTGATATGTCCAACTCCTCTGCTAGCTCATGCAACTTTAATTTAGATAAAACAAGTTTGTGGATTTTTTTCTGGAATACCTGCCGATTTTGGGCGATTTTTGGGCGACCTGAGCTTTCAGCATCATTTTGTCTGTACGACTGCATTTAAATCAGCATACCACCTCTCAACTGTTGTTTTCCGAAGGAAGAGCGTTCAAATAATGCTTATCAAGCTATTGCTTTGCTTGAACAGTATTTATACCCATCAAAAAACAATGCTTTATCAACACACGAAATTAGGATGTGTCGATTGTTTTGAAAATTTGCAACAGTAGCTTAACTTGAATAACTGTAATTTGTTAACTAATAACTCAACTCGGCCCAAATTTTGCCACGTACCATTTGGAGTTTAATACTTCATAAAAATCATATGGATCTTTATTAGTGGTGCTATCTGTATGTGAAGACCTGGACTTATTAAGTAATGTGATATATACGTGGTCAAGTTTTAACAACTTGACCGCGTAGATATTCTACCCTCATTCACGCTCTCATTGACACATGTAATATTCAATTAACTCATATAAACTTATTTATAAATGGAACATTGTCTGTGTATGTGTGTGTGTGTGTGTCTATGTGTGTGTGTGTCCGTTACCTATAGACTCCGAAACAGTTGAACCGATTTTCTTGAAAATTTGCACAGCTGTACTATAAGCGTCTGCGAGTGTTCTTAGCTAGTTTTTGTGTCGAGTTACCCCCGATAAATATCGATAATCGAAAAAATCGGGTTATAGAAGGAGTGGTCCGATTTTAATCAAATTTGATACACTCATAGACAAAGACATAAGAAACGATATTCAGAATTTTCAAGGTTGCAGTTCTTATAATAGTGCAGAAAATCGATAATATATATATATATATATATATATATATATATATATAAAAGGCAAGATATTTGTGTGTGTGTGCCTGTATATCTGACAGTATGTTTGTATTTTTTCAGCCCTTTTATTTTAGTTTTTGGTTCGGGTTTAGCTCTATGTAGGTATAATTGTAGTTCTTAGTCTCAGCCATGATACCATTTACTCAGAGGACTTATTTAGCCTACAAAATTCAGTTTACGACGAAAGAATATTTGGTATCGATACCAGGAAATGAAAATTTGACTTCCATCCATTCATTTTTCTTTCAGTCTACGGTTTCGCTTTAACTGGAAACAACTATTACTTTTTAGTCTTTCGTGCCAAAGACCAAAGAGTCTGAGCTCCTGAATCATGGATTAGTTTTAAAGCTTTCATTATACCAGAGCAATGCCGGGCTATACTGCTAGTTTATAATGAAGGCATATTTGTCTTGCTATCTGTAAGTTTAATAAATATGTTTATTTTTTTTTATTTTAACAGAATTAGCTAGAATAAATGCTGACATAGCATAAAGAAGCACACTATAACCTGTTCTGTTTAGGTTGTGCTGCTGTAGTAAGCTATGTATTTTTTTACATTCAAATAGATATCCGACTTTTGGCCAATTTCATTTAACATTTATTTTTATAAAATCATAGAATCATTTCTGCAGAAATGAACCATCTAGTTTCGGACAATGAGTTCATTTATTTGATTAAAATATTGGTCTAGAAAAATATAGTGAATAAATACCACAATCACTAAAGAGACATACAATCACGAATATACGTATAATGAAAAATAAAAGTTATAAGTGATTTGATGCTACATATAATTTTTATTTTTCATTATAAATATAGTCGTGATAGTCTATCGTCTGTATTCAATCACTTTGTTCACCTTCATGATAAAAATTTTACATTTATTCGCACACCTATGCTTCTCTCTCTCTTTCTCACTCACTTTCTCTCTCTCTCTTTCTATATAAATTCTCTATCGTTAAATATAATTATCATCATCCAATTTGCGTGTCCTTTTCTTTGTAATATTAATTATTTAAAAAACCTATATATTAACAGGATGTGCGTTGTGGCGGAGTGGATATCGGCTCGGAACGACAAATCGGGGAACCGAGTTCGAATTCCAGTTGAATTCATTGCATTCACTTACGCGCAAATACCCTTGGGAAAGGTATTAATCCGTCTCTTCTCTCCAGTTAAGGGTTAAATAGCAGGACAGATTGGGTTCTATAGCCTTGGTCGGCAACCAGTCTACCGCAGAAAGCAATGGCAATCTTCGGGATAATCTTCTGCCCAGTCAGTCATGTCTCTTTCGAGACATGATCGCCCAAGCGTGTATCGCGCATGGCACTTAACTGACTGACTGATATATTAACACCAGCTAATTCCACTTAGCTATAGAAAACTATCATTCGAATAGATGACGTGCTGTTTTTTTTTTTGTTTTTTTTTTTCATATTTTCGTTACTATACATTAAAGTTACTTTTAAGAATAATACGTTGGATGTGCGTTGTAGTGCAATGGATATCGGCTCGGAACAAGTGAGCCGAGTTCGAATTCTATTTAAAGACGTAGCAAATCACTTATGCACAAATATCATCCGTCTCTTCTCTCTCCAGCGATGCACTGGACAGAAAGGTTTCTATTACCTTGGTTGCAACCAGTCTTCCGCAGGTTGTAATGGTAATCTACTGCATGAAAATATTCTGTCTAGTTAGTTAGGTACCTTTTAAGACATGATCAACCTGTCTTGTATCACGACTTAACTGATTGAATTGGGCTTTACAATATAAGCAAAAACTTTTCTATATGTAAATATTTTTCCAATGACATTCTGCTGAATCCTTAAGTATTAAGAGCTTGTTTTGGTAATAGAAATAGAATTTTTATTGAATGACCAAATTTTGAGAAAATATTTGCTTACAATATATATGAAAAATTGAAAATATTCAGCGTCGCTTTTAATTTTGCATTTTTATTTCTCTATCTAGGATTGTGAATCAATCGTTTCGTTTGTTTAACAACGAAATCTGATAAACTTCTTATAAAATTGGTCGCTGATGTAAACGCTGTTGGAAAAATCTAATATTTTCAATTTTTATGAAGAGGCTTAGCTGAGAAAATATATCTTATTTTTGGTCTTGATTGGTTTACTATCATCAAATTATCAAGTTCGTTTCTGTATCATATTTTCAGAATAGGTTCAGTGATGTTTTTGGCAAAATTCTAATAGAAACAATGGAAATATTGCACATGTTTTACAAACTATCACAATCTGATTATTAAACGAATTCTTTATTTACATGAACAGCTGCAGAATAGCTATGAATTACAGTAAGTAAATTTACCTGTCTTCTACGACAGTTGTTCTCCTCACACCGTGCTTTACAAATATATATCCTGGAATCGGTTAACACTGTCGCTGGTTGTGCTTAGGTCAATTTTGTGGAGTAAATAAAATACACGAGGTAGCACAAAGGAACTAGGCAAGAGGTATAAAATAATAATAACTCAAAACAGAATTCAGAGTCTTCCACTCAAAGACTACCTTGTTGGACTCTGCCTCCGGGCGAAGAGGAACCCTGACGATGCTCAGCCGAGGAGCAGGGACTCGTCTTGGGAAAAATAGACAGGCACCCGTCTCTGCCTTGTGCAGGGTCTACGGGAAATCTTCCCCAAGGTTTAAGGGGACGGTGTTCTCACAAATAGAATGACTTTTTTGCCACATTAAAACTCAGTTGGGAAGTAAATAAATAACAAGTGTTCGTACTCGAAACTGTCGTGTTTTCTGTCTTCGGGCAAAGAACAACTCAGCTGTGATCTGCTTTACTTGATGTGATTCGGCCGATAAAGATAGACAAGTTTAGTGACCAATCCCACATTTACGGGTGCTGAAAAAATTTTGATATTTGGCCCGCGTGTTCGTGCTCGGTTTCCGCACATAAAACCAGACCTTGTGCTACATCCCGCCTATGTGGGTTAATTCCAGTTCAATGCCAAAAGACTAGACAGATAATAAAAAGAAAAACTTAGCGCTCAATTTCGCGTACGCGCGGGTTGGGCAGATTTTTAACCTTAACCGATGTACCCACACTCAGTTTCCTGACGTAAATTCCAACTAGGTGTCACATCCCGTCTCAGTGTGGGAACTCTCTAAATATCAAGAGAGTCCGACTCAGTTGAGGCTCCATTTTCTGACAGAGACTCGGTTAAAATGAATTGGCAAGCTTAGTGTCCAATACCAGGTATGTAGTGCTGGGGAAATTTTGACCCTTGGTTCGAATGTCCGCGCTTGGTTCCCCACGTAAAGCCAGACCTTGTGTCACAGCCCGTCTCAGTGGGGTGGCATCGGGTAAATACTGAGTGTTCTCTTCGAACATAAAACATGTAGCCGAACTCTGTATGTTTTAACAATGAACGACACAGTTGCGCTCTGTCTGTGTATTGGGACTCAGCTGAGTAAGACACACAATCTCTCTCTCTCTCTCTGTCTCTCTCTCTCTCTCACTCTCTCTCTCTCTCTCTCTCTCTCTCTCTCTCTCTCTCTCTCTTCGAGCAAAATTAGGACATATCTGTGACTAATGCATTTTTTCATGTGGGAGAAAATTATTCAGTGTTGACTGCCATCAATGAAATTAAGGGCACTTTGATATGGTATAATGGTCAGCAAACCCTATTTGCTAGATCAATTAAGACTTGGTAGTAAGTTCGATACACACCGGTTGTGTCACGTATAAGCTAAACTTAGATACCACCATCTAATGAGATTAGATGCTACATACGATTTTAGCACGTTTTTGTTTATGACCTTACTTTCTATATCTTATGCCGTTGCTAAGTTTCAATATGATATTTTTCTCTTTTTCTATGTGCTCTAGATTTCTGTCACATATTCGTTGCATGCCGCTGCACTAATCATGTCGTTAAAAGTCAGCACGTGTTTTGTTTATTATTATTATTATTATTATTATTATTATTATTATTATTATGTCATTTTTCATCATAATTCGATTTCTGTTATTGTCGCACGACCTACTAAGTCTGCGGGAAGACCTAAGGCAGGTCGTGGCGTATTGTTATGGCTCCATTTCATGTTTTTCTATCTCCCCTAACATCTCTAGCGTTACATAGACAAAGTTCTCCTTAGTGTGTGGGCTGTACTTAACAAGACAATTGTTTGTATATCTCTTAAGCTGGGGTTTCCAGGGATACTTTCAATGTGTTGTTTTGTACCATTTTTTATCATTCCAAGTGCACCTACTATCACTGGCACGATACTTGTTTTCAATTTCCACATTTTTTTCTATTTCAATTTCCAGGTCTTTATATTTTGACAGTTTTTAAAATTCCTTCGTTGCTATGTTACAATCTGCTAGACAAGCCATATCAATTAATAGACAAGTTTTTGCTTTCTGGTTTTTAACAATTATGTCCGGCTTATTTGCTTCAATTTTTCTGTCTGTGTAGATGGTGTAATTCCATAGAATGGTTACATCTTCTATTTCTGTAACCGGTGGTGTGTGATTTTTATACCAGTGTTTGTTTACATATTTTCCATAGTGTTTGCACATTGTCCAATGTAAATATTGCCCCACTCTATCGTGGCGATTTTTATATTTCTTTAGGGCAAGTAGAGAACAAGCTGAGATTAGATGGTCTATTGTTTCTTAGTGTTTATCAAAGAAACTGCATTTTGGATCCATATTATTATGTATAATATTTGCCTGAAAGTTTCTAGCAGAAAGACTTTGGTCTTGTGCTGCAAGAATAAAGCCTTCAGTCTCAGACTTTATTATTATTATTATTATTATTATTATTATTATAAAAAAGTATAATGTTTTCGATGTGGCAACATTTATATCTATAAATAGAATAAAAATTTACTAGAAAGATGGAAATGTTTCTAGGGCTTGAAAATCAATGATATCACCCATCCAATATTCAGAATATAATTATAGCTTAACGTTGCTTATGCCGTAAGCCGATCAAAAAGGGGGGATTAACGCAACATATGTCTGATGTAATACTACAAAAGTATTTTTATACACATAAATATTCAGCAACCTTCTTTGATAATCAGTTTTTAATAAGATTTTGTTAACACCGATTCATTAACATATATGGGAGTTTAATTTTTAAAAATGGAACATCTTTCTTAAAGCGTTTTATTTTTACTGTTCCTTTAAAGCTAATAGATTAAACTGAATATTTGACTAGGAAGAATTTATTTTTTTTAAAATAGTTGATTAAAGCCATTTTTAATCGCTCTTCATCGCAATGTAATTACCATAATTTTAAAAGATTTCAAAAAATAAAACATACTTTTTGAAACATTTTTCATGAATATTAGCTGGTTTCAAGTATAATTAATCTGATTTGAAACAAATATTATTTACTTTAAGTTTAAAATATCGCAAAAAACATTTTGAATTGATAGTAACCGGGTTTTTAACCCGGCAGTAGTTGTTTTTTCGTGTTGACAGCCTCATAATGAGTCTAATGTTGCTGTACGGTGACGTTATATGTCAAACAATTGAGAATAATGTGGTGAGCGCCTTTTTATATCTTTTTTTAATACACGGTAATCTTAAAAATTTAGTAAAATATTCTTCGTAATCTAATGTTTTATTGAATTTTAGAAGTCATTATTGGTTCTCCTGCGAACTTTACAGCAGAACCTCATGGCGATCATTTTATATATGTATAACTCTATGTTATATAAATTTGTTATGTTTTTTTTCTGAGATATTCAGTCAAGTTTCATACTGCTTATTTTTCAAAAGCCATCTATGTGTCCAGTGATTATTTATTAAATTATTATCTATATAAACCTGAAGGATTCGAACTATAGCGAGCTGACAGTTGGTAAGCTGATAGTTTGTAATCTGAGAAAAATTAAAAAGATGCCAATACAATTCAACAAGAAAACTTGAAATTAATATTCATGATAAGGAGTTAGACTTTAAGGTTGTTAACAAGAGTATAGCCATTGGCTTGAGATTCTAACTGGAAACACCAGAACCAAGCAGACAGAAAAGTTTAGCAATCTAGGTAATTTAAAATGTAACAGTCTAGAGAAAGTAACACAAATATTCCAAGATGCGTAAAAGCGAAAGATACCATCAAGAAATAGAGCAAAGTATTAAGACATAGAACTACTTTGTTATAAAGAATGAATGTTGAATTGCTATGTTATATCTGTCTACCTATATTCTATTTAATTATTGATAAATTCCGTACAGATGAATAAAGGACTAAAACTCAGAGAGATATGGTGACATCTGAGAATACGTTGGACAATATGTAGGCAACGAGGTAGGTTTAAAGAAATATAATTTAAATGAAAAAGATTCATTTGGAAATATTGGTATATATTACGAGGAAATAATTATGCTTGAAAACTGTAACTCTCGCATGTCATGAAAAGATTAGCGAACAGAGAGAAAAGTAAGTAACCTAACTGAATTTTGGATGTGCTTTGTGGTGCAGTGGATATCGACTCGAAACGACAAATTGGGGCGCCGAGTTCGAATTCCCGTTGAATTTCTTGCATTCATTTACACACAAATACCCTTGGAAAAGACATTAATCTGTCTCTTCCTTCCAGTTATGGGTTAAATAATAGGACAGATTGGGATCTATAGCCTTGGCTGGCAACCAGTCTACCACAGAAAGCAATGGCAACCTGTTACGGGATAGTCTTCTGCCCAGTCAGTCATGTCTCTTTCGAGACATGATCGCTCAAAGCGTGTATCACGTATGGCACTTAACTGACTGTCTGAATATAATAGTTGGAATAATGATTAAGTCTTCTACTAATCATAAAGTCGGTGATCTGTTTTCTATTGTTATGAAGTAATAAACTAATCCCCCATTAATTACTACGTAATGATATAATACATCTATTCTCCCTCTAGCTATCAGTCAAATAACAGGACAGATTGGGTTATATAGCCTTGGATGGCAACTAGTCTACCGCGGAAAGCAATAGCTGCGGGATAACCTTCTGCCCAGTCATTCATGTCTATTTCGACACATAATCGCCCAAGCGTGTATCACGTATGGCACTTAATTAACTGACTGAACAGGTGAAGAGGCTCATCCCTTGTTCCCTGTTTAGGATGTGGTTTCTGCCTTTCCCTTTTCCAATCTTTTCACTCTTACGTAGCCCCCTGCCCATCAGTGCCGTTACCGCCTTGCTTGGGGTAATATAATTTTAAAAAAATACCGGAGTAAGGGCAACGTTTTGTTGCAATAGGTTATATAGTGGTTAAGCAAAAAAGTCCACAAAACTGTAGGGAAAGATAAACGACTATATTGTGAAACATACAGCGAATAAATGATGAAATAAATTATAACATCGAATTGTTATCCCATAAATTTCTTATAAGCATTCATCAATTTTCGGGGATGCTTGGATTTCTAATAGGAGGCCACAATTTAAACAACCTAAGGTACGCAGATGATACAGTGCTGATAGCAGACACAGAAAGGAAACTACAAGACCTCCTACAGAAGGTAGCTGAAGAGCTTGATAAGAAAGGACGATAAATAAACTGCAAGAAAACCGAATGCATGGTCATCAGTAAAAAGGGCAGCCCAAAATGCCAAATATAGGTCGAGGAAACTAGAATCAGACAGGTAAAAAAATTTAAATACCTGGGAAGCGTTATAACAGAAGACGGAAAGTGCGACACAAAGATCCGAAGACGAATAGGCATGGCGAAGGAAGCATTCCAGAAGTTGAGTAAAGTATTAAGAAACAGGACAATTTCGCTAAAAACTAGGAAGAGAGTACTAGATTGCTACGTGCTGTCCGTCCTTTAATATGGCAGTGAATGCTGGACAATATCATCAAAGATGAAGGAAAAACTTGAAGCAACTGAAATGTGGTTCTACAGACGGATGCTGCGAATACCATGGATCGCGCATGTGAGCAATGATGAGGTCTTCGAAATGATGGAAACAAAAAAGAAATTATTACTGAGCATCAGGAAGAGATAGCTGAAGTTCCTGGGACATGCAATGAGGAAGGAGGGCTTCGAAAACCTGATACTAACAGGCCAGATAGAGTGAAAAAGAGACAGGGGAAAGCCACGGATAACATATTTGAAGGACCTAATTAAGTGGATGATGCAGCGAGGATTGCATGGTGTAACAGGAGAAGGCGTGCTCAGAGACACCAGGGATAGGGAAACGTAGAAAGCCATGATCACCTACGTCCTGAAGAGATAGGGCTCATAGAAGTAGAAGAAGAAGAATCAGCACTTTAGTTTATCATGTTAATGTGAAGATTCCGAATAGGTAAGAAATAATTTTTACATACACACGGTCGGAGCCGAGAGTCTTTTGTGATTCGTTACGTTTTGTCGATATATGAAGACCTGTGTTAGAAGTGAACTTCAAGCAATTTATTCAAGACTTATTTCCAAGCGAAATCACAGAGGATTTTTATGGAAGGAATTTGAAATTAAAGATATTGGTAGAAAACCCTTGGAGATCTTGCCAGGCTTTCAAGAAAACTCGATAGAGTTCATTTCGATAGGTAATACATCAATGTCATGTTTCGTAGAAATTCTGTCAAGGAATAATATTCTACAGAACAAAAGAGATATGCTATAAGATAATAATGTTTTTCTTAAGCATTTATTTCTGTATAGTCAAATTGCAGTTGTTATTTAATAGTTTATTTTCATTCAGAATAATTCAAAAGACAGGTGCACTGAATGTGAATTATATTAATTTCTAATAGAATAGTAGACTAGATTTTAAATATTACCGCTACTGAGGTTATGATTAGCGAGAATTGTTCAGTTATGCATGCAACAGTCGTCAATTTGGCGGAAATCAATAATAAAATATGAATAGAGAAATGCTTAACTTTATATATATGTATATATATTCAGGGTAGGACTTGCAACCCTGCCCTTAAAAAAATCCCAACAAATCTTTCTCCATCATTTGGGAAGAAGCCAGCTCAACCCGACAATGGTGAATGCCGAAATAGATCGGGTACAGGTATATATATAAATATATCAATTGAAGTTGAGAAGAAATAATTATATATATATATATATATATATATATATATATATATATATATATATATATATATATATATATAAAGAAAACAAATAAGGGTTTTTCCAACGAGAGAAGTTGCGAGAACATTTTGTTTAAAGTGTAGCTTTATTGTCATTATTATTAGTAGTATTACTTGCTGTTTGTAAAGTATATTAAGTGTCCATAAGAGTACTTCTGTCGCTACACATGTTTTCAGTCCAAAATTGACTCACTACGGGAGAATGAATTTGTGATTTTACATCAAAAGATCCATTTGACAAACGTAAAGAAAGTAAGTATGAACTTTGAGAGCCTTATCAATTCAGTGGCAGCTCTTGATTTGGCTGAAAATTTTTAATATTAAAATTCGAATATATATATATATATATATATATATATATATATATATAAACATGACCGGCCATAATTATTAGGCCACCCCCTTTTTTTTGATAAATGATGTATTTTATACTATTTTAAATATTCTTTACCAAATGGACAAGTGGATAACTTTAAATGAAAATAGATTTTTTTTTGTTATTATTACTTTGCAAATTATTACAAGGCAGCCAGGAAGCCTTTGTTTCGGCCAGCCAATGAGAAGACTAGCAGGGGGAAGTTATCACAAAAACTGCACGCCGGAACAGTTCATTTGATATACATATTATTGTGCAGTATTAACAAAATAAACCATTCTATTTTTATTTCGAATTATCGACTTGGCAATAAATACTAAAAATTGTATGAAATACATAACTTTTTTTAAAAAAACTGGGGTTGCCTAATAATTATGAACGGTATTCTATACAAAACTAAGTTTGAAGACCCAGAATTGGAGACACTACTTCATGAACCGACCGAAGCCATCAGGAGAGGTCGCTATCGAATACAATTGTTGCTTTAGCGTTGAAGAAAAAACGGCAGCTATATTAGTAAAATTACAACAAAATTATTCTTCAACATGAAAATGCTAGGCCTCATACGGCAAAACGGGTGAAAATTCACTAGGAAACGATTGAATAAGAAATTCTAGCAAATCAGCCGTATTCGCCAGATACGGCCTCATCCTGTTATCACTTGTTTCCATTAAGCAGCACTTTCATTCTAATGAAGATGTCGAAAATGGGTCGATTTAAAATGGGTCGATTCAAAACATTGTTGCTATACTTATAACTAAACTTATTTAGTTTTGTTGTATTGAAAGCACTTGGGAAAATGAAAATGAAAAGAATAGAAAAGAAAAAACGGTGACTTCCTTAATGAATTTAATATATTAAAATTAAGAAATGGTATAGACAATTAGAGAGGATCACAATAAAATAGACATAATATTTTCAGATTTACCAATGAAACCGGGTTGAATGAAAACATGCCGCATATATATATATATATATATATATATATATATATCCAGGTGAAGAGGACTCAAGGGTTTACTATTTTGAGTGCCCCGGCATTTATTTTATAATGAACATTGCGCAATATAATAAATATTATAGAGGTTAATATAATTATATACTAATGAATGAATTGTACATCGTGACAGGGAAATTTCTGTTTCAAGATAGATTTTCTCTATTAAGCAATCTTTGATGTTGATTGTACAAATGATTTACATTTAAATACAAAAACTTTCTGTTTGATGTGTATGTATGTGGGAAGATATAAAATGTACATGTGTGTTTCTTTTAACTAATCAGAATGAAGATTCATTTTGGAATTTGGCCCCAAAGAATACATACTAACTTTTTATTTTTTTCCTCCTTTTTTCCTTTCTTTACTTTTCTCCTTTCTTCTTTTTCTTCCCTAACGGTCAAGATGTCAACCTTCTTTCAACCTAATCTTATCATTTTCCATTTTTCCAATTTAATATTTTCTCGCTTAGTTTTATTGTCTTTGATGTGATGTGCCCATTTAGTACCAAGGCTGTCCGTTTCAGTTTCTTATACTTTTTGGTCTCCTCTTCTAGTGAACAGGAGTGAAAAAAAGAGGGATATATATATATATATATATAGAGAGAGAGAGAGAGAGAGAGATTATTAGATGTCAGTTTGAGTCTGCTGCTGGAGAAAAAATATTTCCATGTGTCTGTGATTATTCGAAACCATACCAATTTATAAATCTTAATTTGACACACTTCTTTCCCATTTGTTTGTCATTTCTTTAACAATAAACAAACGTTTTCACCATCTAATATTCTTCATTATTGTCACTTCTACTGTCACCAACTTCCTGGAAAAAGTGCTTCTCGCAATTGGCCAGGAAAACTTATATTCAGTTCCTCCATTTAAATGTAATCTATTTGATTTTTTACGCCATCTAATTTAGAATGATTTTGTCTTATCCAGTCCACGCATTATTTTAATGAATAGTTTCTTCTTGCTCCATTAATTGTAGCCGCTCGATTTTACAAATAGTCAATGGATAATATAATTCTAACTAAACCTACTATAATACAGTTATTTGAAGCTAGTCTTACACTTGATCCCACCGCTCGTACTCAGACAATAAACAACCTTTTCTGTATTAAGTGATGGTGGGTATGTAATTTGAAATATGGGACTTTGCCTTGATTCAAACAGTGTAATTTCATTTAAACGTATGTAGTTTTATTTTTTTTTAAATGTGAACCTGTTTGCTTTCATCAAAGGGTTAATATGTTAAATCTTTGGTCAAGGGAAAGAGAGCTTCTGCTCTTTATATATATACGTCCGCACGGGTAAGCACATTTATATACACACATGTGTATATGCGTTTTCGATATCTATATTATTTAAACAGCGTAACAGAGAAACTAGCATAGGTCCTGAGATTTTAAAATTTATTTTCATTCCTATATTGCTGTTAACTTTTTCCTCTTTGCTTACAAATAGATTATAGCCATTACAAGCTGCCATTACTTCTTTTTTGAGAATAAGAAATATATTTAATCCAGTAGGTATTTTAGTTCTTGTGGCGTTGGGGGCCATGATTGCATGGAAACTAAAAGAATAGACACGGAAAGGAAACTACAAAATCTCTTACAGAAGGTAATAAGGAAAGCGAGAAGAAAGGACTAAGTATGCACTACAAAAAGACAGGGTGCTTGGTTAACTGCAAAAGGATGAGCCTCAAATGCAAATTATCAATCTAAGATACTAAAATGAGATAAGTAATGCAAATTTAAATATCTGGTAAGTCTTCTAACAGAGGATGTAAAGTGCGACACTAAGATCTGAAAACCTATTGAGATGCCTAAAGCCATATTTTCAAGAGCTCAGCAGAGCTTAAAAGATAGAAATTTCATTAGAAACAAAGAAAGTATTGAGCTATTACATGGTAACTGTCCTTTTATATGGCAGCGAATACCGGAAAATTTTCTCAAAGGTGAAATAGATATGTGGCTCTACAGAAGGGAGTTGAGGATACCATGGGCCGAACATATGAGCAACGATGAAGTTTTAGCGAAAGTGGAACCAAAAAGGAAACTTATATTTAGCATCAAAAAGAAGTAGTTGGAATTACTACGGCACCCAATGAGTATAGAGGGCTTAGAAAATCTGATATTCACATTAAGAGATAACCGGGCAGAGGAAAACAGAGCGTAACACTTGATGAGCTTGAATAAACATCTCAGACGATTAAGTGTATAGCATCTACATATTTTGCAGAAGGCACCAGGCTTGTTTCTGCAATGATATCTATTTTTAGAAGCCATGTTTGATCTGAAAATGATCAAAATATTAGAAGCTATCTATATATATAGTTTATTTGTAACTTTGATTTGCATCGGATACTTTAACAGATTCTGAAGACGTTTTAGGTGCTGATTTCAAATATGAAATTAGTTTTTCTCTAGAACCTCGAGTTTGTATGTAATTTTAGGTAAATGAAATTATACAAATGTGAATTTGCGTAAAGCACATTCACGTCCATATATATAGATAGCTTCTAATATTTTGATCATTTGTATTTTGTTTCAGATCAAACATGGCTTCCAAAAATATATATCATTGTATAAACAAGCCTGGTGCCTTCTGCATCATATGTGGATGCTACACACTCAATCGTCTGATGTAACATATCCTCGTTCGTCAAGGGTGCCTAAAAGGCATATTTTGATGTTCATCTTGGTGATCGAAAGCAATGGACTCCTCAGGTTGTGTGCCACAATTGTGAGGAAATAGTTCGAGACTAGACCCAAGGAAAACGCAAAGTTCTGCCTCTGAAGTTCCAATGATTTGGCGCGAACCCACCAACCATGTAAATGACTTATTTCTGCATGATAAATACAATTGGTGTTGGGAGGCAAAACCGCCATAAGATTACGTATCCGAACATTCCCTCAGCTATTCGCCCTGCACCGCACTCTGAAGAAATTTCTATTCCAGTTTTCAAAAGTTTGCCTTCATTGGACGATAAAGACTTTGGACACGATACAAGCGAACAAGACAGTTGTGACAGTTAATTGTAAGAAAAGTGTTCACAATAGGAGAACTGTTCTTTAAACACTAAAAATTTCCCTGACGCAAGCATCTTCCACGGGCTGAACTGAATGATTTAGCGCGGGATTTAGGACTTTCAAAGAAAGCAGCAGAGCTTTTGGCATCAAGATTACAAAGCAGAAATCTTGCTGATCACTCTGTTAAAGTATCATATTTCAGAAAGCGTGACAAGCTTTTTGTGACCTTCTTTTCAGGAGACAGATATTTTGTTTACTGCTATGACATCCCAGGGCTTCTCAAAGAACTGGGCGTACCTTACTATAGTCTTGCTGAATGGAGACTCTTTTTAGACAGTTCAAACGTAGTCTAAAATTTGTTCATTTGCATAATGGCAATGTTTATGGAGCAGTGCCTGTCGGTCACTCAGTGCATTTGCGGGAAGACTATGATGATATGAGAATATCGTGAACATTAAAGTATCATGAGCACAAGTGGATCATTTGTGTAGACTTAAAGATGGTCAACTTTCTTCTTGGACAACAGAAAGGTTTCACCAAGTTTCCATGTTTCCTCTGTATGTGGGACAGCCGGGCACGAGACAGACCTTGGGTCCAGAGTGACTAGCTTATTTCTGACAACTTTTAAACAGGCATGCCATATATCATACAAGACCCAATGGTAAGTAGAGATAAGATCATCTTTGGTTTTTCTCACATCAAATTATGTTTGATGAAGCAATTTGTCAAGGCCCTGGAAACCAACATATCATCACAGCTTTACCAGGGTTATCATTTGACAAGATCAAAGTGTCTGACAGCACACAGATTCGAACCATAATTTGCGATGATCAGTTTGTTGCTAAGATGACCACTGTAAAAAAGCTAGCATGGTTATTCTTTGTGACAGTCGCTCAGAACTTTCTTGGAAACAATAAGGCGGAAAACTACAGTGAAATTGTGAACAGAGTGCTTCTCGCTTTTCGTGATCTCGGGTCAACATGAGTATCAGGCTTCATTTTTTGACAGTGTTGTGAATTCTTGTTTAGAAAACCACACAATATAATAATAACACAAAACAGATATGAGAGGAAAAATGTAAGTATATTGAACAAAAGATATACAACCTGTTCCAGGTTAGTAGATTCAGGAATACTTGTTAGTAGGAGTTACATATATGCAAAGAGGTAAGTCCAGGTAATAAGTCTATATTCTTGCTGACTAACGAGCGGTGACTCAAATGATCTGACAAGCACTACAACTCTAACAACAACACTCTAACACTCTACAGACACCCCCACAGACACTCGTTATCTGTAGGTAGGATTACAATTACACCTTGAATGAGTCCAGTGAGTGTGTAAGACGGGGTGTCTCCCCAACAAACAGCCACCTTGATAAGTTCCCTGACAACCTGGGGGCTGTGATTGACCAACAAGGAGAACGATTCCATTAAGTCGTAAAGGTCATGGAAGAACGCTACCAAGGGCGCTGGGACAAAAGTATGATGGCTGACTACTGCTGGAGCATTAAACGAGATTTGCACAGATGAAGTGTACAAACGCCAAAGTTACAAATGCAAATTCCTAACTGAATAAAATACGCAAACAAATTGATAAGCTATTCCTATAATTTCCTATAATAACGAAAAATTAAAAAATAAATGAAAATGCCAAATTCCATAACATCTGCAGATGCAGACAAAAACCGACTTCAGATTTAAAATCAACACGCTCAAATTGGCTATATAAAGGTCTTTTTTAATGCAACAAAATGAGTGTTCCGCCGGGCTATATAGAATCTATATCTAAATCCGCTGCTAAGAAAGTCGGTTCTCTGTGTAGAGCCAAGAAGTTTTTCCCGTCTGAAACAATCCTGCACATATATAAACCTACCATCCACACGTGCATTGAATACACTGCCATATCTGGTCGGGTGCTCTTGCTATCCACTTAGGAGTCCTTGAGAAAACCCAACGGAGAATCTCTAATGTGATCAATCCCGACTTGGCAGCTCAGATAGAGTAATTTTCTCATTGATGCAATGTGATTTTCCTGTGTCTCTTCTACGTATACTTTTACAGCTTCTGCTCCGATAAACTTAGCCCTCTATATATGAATTTACTCGAGCCACAAGATTAGCGAATAGGTCCCACCTTTTTATGCAATAAAATTTAAACGCAAATTCTACTCTTATAGCTTTTTTCTCGCACTTCTCGACTGTGGAATTACCTTCCATTTACTTGCTTCCTTGACAGCTACAATCTCCAAAAAATTAAATGTAAAGTCAATAGTCATCTTCTGACCCACTAACTTGCATCCTTTCTCTCATGCTCTTTTCTCCGTCCACTCTCACCAGTATTCACATCCTTCTCTTACCCAATTTCTGACACCCCCTATAACCTGTCACTTTTTCTCATAACTTCCCTCCTATGTAACTCCCTGCATAACAGTGGCAGATATGCTTGGGGCGATATGATTATAAATAAACTAGCAGTATAGCTCGCTGTTGCTCGGGTGTAATGAAAGCTTTAAAACTAATCCGTGGTCCTTCAGCTCAGACTCGCACGAAAGACTAAAAAGCAATAGTTGTTTTCATTTAAAGCGAAACTGTAGACTGAAAGAAAAATGAATGGATGTAATTCAAATTTTGATTTCCTGGTATCGATATCGAATAAGTTTTTTTTTTTTGTCGTAAACTGAATTTTGAAGTTTAAATAAGTGTTCTGAGTAAATTGTATCATGGCTGAGACTAAGAACTACAATTATACCTACTTAGAGCCAAACCCGAAGCAAAAACTAAAATAAAAGGGCTGAAAAAAATACAGACATACAGGCAGATAAACAGACACACACACAAACATCTTGCCTTATATATATATATATATATATATATATATATATATATATATTCGATTTTCTGCACTATTGTAAGAACTGCAACCTTGGAACGTCTGAATATCGTTTCTTATGTGTTTGTCTATGAGTGCATCAAATTTGATTAAAATCGGATCATTCCTACTATAACCTGATTTTTTCGTTTATCGATTTTTGATATTTTTCGGGGGTACCTCGAAACAAAACCTAGCCAAGAACACTTGCAGTCGCTTATATTACATCTGCATAAAGTTTTAAGAAAATCGGTTCAGCCGTTTCGGTGTCTATAGGTAACAGACACACACACACTCAGAGACACACACACACAGATACACACAGATACAAACTTCCATTTATAAATAAGTTTAGATAGATAACAAATCTCCTGTGGAAGTGACTGTCTTGCTCCCTAGTCTTCTACCGAACACATTTATTTCTGAACATAAACAGAAATAGACCTCATGTTCACAGTTTGGTATACCAAAGTGACTTCAGTATTCACCACAAAACTGATGAAGGCAACCGATACTGCAGACTGATCTGTCGCATACAAACTAACAGAGATCATCGACGAATCTACCAGATTGCCTGATGAAACAGAACATAAGACGAATTTTCTTGACACTTCCTCACATTCTGCTCTGAAAAATGCGTCGTTGAAGGTTACCACCCTAACACCTTCCAGGGAAATTCAAATCATTCTCCAGTCATTGGAACTTTTGACACCAAACGAAAGACATTCCCTGATGTGCCGTTCCACAGAACAATTTTTCGGTACTCGAAAGCTGACTTTGAAAATTTCAAATATTACATGACCGGAGCTATTCTCTAAGACTTTTTTCAAACATACTGCTTCAATAGCGACTGTCCTCAACTCTTAATGGATCCTTTTTAGAATAGAGAGTTTTAGACTCCAGAACAAATTCCAGCAACAGCATAACAGCCTATTTCCCCTCCATGAATGCACTGCAGTCATTGCTTATCATAACAACTACTACAAATTTTGTCTATATTTCTGAGATGAGAGGGTATTTACAGTATTTACATTATTCGGACTATCGTCCTCATATATGTTGCCATTTGTACGACATTTAATAATAGATTATTCTATTTGTCTTTATTTCTGAGATGAGGTGGTATTTACAGTATTTACATAATTCGGACTATTGTCCACATGTTTGTTGCCATTTTTACGACGTTTAATAATAGATTGTGGTGATACCGACCGAGCAAAAGCGAGCTGACCGGAAGTTTGCTCGATAACAACCAAAAAGCGAATGAATAAAAATTATCTCCGCACGGGTGGATTCGCTCAGATGTTCCGGTTGAAAAATAAGAATTAATCAAATATCAAATTACCATTTCGGGAGCCTACGCGAATTTTATTTACCAGCCAATAGGAAGCCCAGAATCAAATTTAAGTATGAAAAAATCCAAAACAAGCTGTTTGATCCAAAAAGCAGATATAAAAAGCGGAGACAAAGCATCGTTAGACAGACAGGAAAACGAGAGAAGAAGAGTGTAATTAATATACCCTTGACTTAAGTCGAACGGCTACTATGCTGGCCTTTCTTTCTCCCTGTCTCATAAGTACTTACTGACCCCTTCAAAGACATTCCTCAAAGTACTTACTGACTTGCTGACCTTAGAAGCGGCAACTTCAAAAATGAATATTCCCTTAAGCCTTTTATCTTTTCCAGCATTATATTATTTTCCATGAACATTCTAACCTCCGTTGGACTTGTATTCAAGTATTATGTTAATTGTAAAAACATTAATTGAAATGTGTATATATATAAATGCTATTTTATATTCAAATTGCCTTTCTTGATTTTATAATCATTTTATGAATTATAGTGGACTATTATCCCACACGGCCAAATTCTGTTAAACTGAACGGTATACAATTACCCTTCATTAGAACGGAATCCTACTACAACTAGAAAAGAATAAATAAGAGAAGATATACCCGCTATAAGATCATTCTATTTGTCTATATATTTGAGACGAGGTAGTATTTACAGTATTTACAGTATTTACATTATTCGGACTTGGGTCCTCAACTTTGTTGCTCTTTGTACGACGTTAAATAATAGATCATTCTATTTGTCTATATTTCTGAGATGAGGTAGTATTTACAGTATTTACATTATTCGGACTATTGTGCTCATCTTTGTTGCCATTTGTATGATGTTTAATAATAGATCATTCTATTAGTCTATATTTCTGAGATGAGGTAGTATTTAGAGTATTCAAATTATTCGGACTATTGTCCTCATCTTTTTTGCCATTTTACGAAGATTCGGCCATGGAAAGCTCCGGCCTTCTTCAGGTGCTAGGAGTTTCGAGTGGATATACACTTCGGTTACTTCCTGTGACTTAATCCAAAGAGTTGTGACATCAATACCAGGCTACATATAGTGGTGAACAAGTAACTTGCAGGGTTAGAGGGAGATATGTCATGATTACCAGAAGCGGCTTTAGGCATAAATAAAAATGAAATACCCATGTGATTGAAATAAAGGATTCGGTTCGAAATTAGTAGCACCTGAAGATGGCCGGAGCCTACAACGGCCGAAACGTCGTACAAACGGCAACAAGGATTAAGACCATAGTCCGAATAATGTAAATACTGTAACTACTACAATATCTACTACAGAGAACGGTGTAGTATGACATTTGCTGGATTAAAAAATACCCGAAATTACTGTTAGAGGAATCATGTAAATGTAAAGTAGAGCTATGTGTAAGCGGGCTCTCACAATTCTATCTGGCGATTTAAATCTAAAGTCTCGAAATTAAACGAGTGACTTTCCATCACCACTAAGCGGTTCCATAACTCAAATTGCAAATGAGGATTAGTCTAAGCGTGCACACAGATACAAACACCCATACACACACATATACACACAAACACACTTGTGTGTGTGTGTGTGTGTGTGTGATCTATATATACTAGAGTACTCCTGCCTTCAATAATGACAACATGTATATATAGTGTATAATTGCATTCTGTACAATGAAAAAATTGATTTAACAAACGTATAAAAAATGATTTTTCACTTAAAACCCCTTTCAGCACACTATTTTTGCTATGTACACAGGGTAGCACTAACATTCCCTGATTTTCTTTTAATGATATTAGTATCTTGAGGTTTCCAGGCTTTTTTGTTCTAATGACAAAATACGGATTTTGGTAAAATATATTTTATTACTGTTCTTATGATTTATTGTCATTTCAATTGACGTGATTATTATAAATTGTCATCATTTCAAATAAAAGGTAGAGATGAAGCTAAACTTTTAACTAAACCTTCACACACTCTTAACAAACAAAAACCTAAGAATAATATTAATCTTTAATAATTAATCTTTTAATAATCTTTAATAATTTGTCTAAACCTCTATTGTCAGAAATATGTGGCTCTCTCCATTTGTCTCCAGCTATTATCAGAGCCAATATTATTCCAATAGAGTTGTTGGTTTGATGGGTGATTTAAAAAGAATAACGTAAATTACTTGTCTATAGGCATATATAATTTTTTTTTATTTGCCATTATATATTTATATTTTTACTCAACTTATAATATTATCAATTATACATATAAATAAGGATTAATAGTTTAACACATTGACTACATATTGGCACGCATGCGTACCACACATTAACACGCCCGCATCGAAGAGTTGTCTGAACTGCAACACCTTCCGTGCTATTTGTAAGCGCATTCAAAGTTTTCACAAACACTTAACAAACAGCAACTTGAGAATTTTAAAACGTTTTTAACGTGTTAATCAAAGGAAAGAAATATACCTTAAAACCGTATCATTTGCCGATAAGTCGCTAATTTTCTCCATAGTTAATATATTTTCCAGTAAGTTTTTAGTTTTCCCCCATATTATAATGAAAACGTTCTACACAAAAAGACAAATCAAACAGAGAAATATACATAGAAAG
Organism: Ascarosepion bandense; assembly: GCA_037127315.1. Lineage (NCBI taxonomy): Eukaryota > Metazoa > Mollusca > Cephalopoda > Sepiida > Sepiidae > Ascarosepion > Ascarosepion bandense. The sequence continues at coordinate 1,094,994 of JBBBDQ010001654.1, read as the reverse complement.
TTAGATACACTGCTTTTTGTATATAGTGCATAACAAGATGAAGATGGATTATGAAAGATTCATGGTAAACAGTGAGTGGTATTTGTTATTTAATACTCGGTAGTTCATTTATTAATGAACAGAATGAATGATTAATGAAAATACAAAACACTGAAGTGGAGGGTCTCTTTTAATGAACATTAAATAGGAAGTAGCTAAAAAGAAAATAATGTGATGAGATAATCTACTTGTTTCTCTATAAAAATGCTAAAAGCAAAAGAAAATGGAAATAAGCTGGAATTCTTTACAATCAGAAATATTGAGCCTTGATCATCACCTGATGCAAGAAAGAAAAATGTTTGTTTTAATTTCATGTTTGCGTTATTTTCATCATATTTTTTTCTTTTTGGATTTAAGTTTCCTTTAATAAAAAAAAAAAGAAAAAGTGAACTGAACACCACAGAAGAAATTTTCACAAATGAGTTCAAAAGAGCCAAGTAGGCTTTCTGTCAATCTCTCTCTTTATCTCTCTCTATATATATTCCATTTGTAAACCAGTTATTAGATGACCTTGGTTTCTACCATGAGTGGTGATTTCAGGAGATTTTCAATAAATGATTTTACCGTTTACCGTTTTCTTTAAGAACACTCACCTAGGTCGCGTAATAACTTGTTTACAAATGGAAAATATATATATATTTTTTTTTTATAAGCGTTTCACCCCGAGCAAGGCATGTCACTGCCACTACTGTGCAGGGGGCTACGTAGAGTGGAGAAAGGCTGGTTAAATATAGGAAATAACAGAGGGTGGGTGATAGGCGGGTGAGGATACCGAGAATGAGGGTTGGGTAGATGAGAGTGTTGTGAGAATAGTTGGGAGTTAGTGTGATAAAAAAAGTTCTACAATATAATTGTATCGAACACTTTTTCATACAAATGTGCACGAGCCTAATTTTAATATGACCAGTAACTAAGTAATTAAACAATCAATCAATCAAACAATCAATCAATATATATATATATATATATATATATATATATATATATATATATATATATATTTAAAATAAAATGAAAACCGAAATTTAGCTCTGTAAATTTAATTACATTGAGCTCCCCATCTGTATCATTTTTTAATATAAAAATATTAATATTAATTAGGATCGGGTCTTTGGGATTTACCTTCATACTTTTCCTTTTGGATTAAAATTATTAAAATATATATATATATATATATATATATATATATATATATATACATTGTCATCCGCAGACATATCTGTTTCGCTGTATCACAGCTCATCAGTACGGTTAGACTCCGATTGCTTTTTAACGCAGGATTGAAACCCGACCGAACTGGCGTCAGTGGGCGTTCGGTGGAAGAAGGCAAACCTTTTAGTGCGTATATATATACATATATATATATTTAGTATATCGAGGCAGCAAGTAATTTTTTAAACATATGCTATTAAATATAAGAGACAATGAATGTCTATTATGTTTAATCATGAGCCGTTCTAAACTTCGTATTTTTGCTTTAATTTCAGTTGAAAATAAAGACAAAAATTCTCCAACATTTGGATAATTATTTATTGGTTTTCTTCTAAGCTTTCGGCTCACATGAGCCATCTTCAGAGAGGTAGTTTAAACTGAAATATTATAAAATCCACCATCACCGACGATTTTATTTTGTGTTGACATAAAACTCCGCTTGGCAACGGCAATAGTTACCAAAAATAATAAACGCAGTTCTTAAGTTTGCGATGCGGTTTTATGACGTCACACCGCGGGATAGCGCGAAATGACAACAAAACCATCTAGTCAAATGCAATGTAATATGTTATTTCCTGTTTTAAAGTTGATTTTATTGAGTGTTGGTTGTTTTGATTTGATGTACATGGCCTCCAATATCTGCAGGTTCCTCTTACTGTGTGTATGAGTAAGAATCACCGTATTGTTGACCAAAATCTGTCTGATATTACCTACATGTTTATGTTTTTCAGAGAAATGTTGCTTAATAGTACTCTGATCAGAAAGATGACATGTAAGTCTACAGGAGAGCGTGGTTGTAGTAAAACCAATATATGTACTAGTTTTTTTATTAGTATCAGAGATGCAATCTCTGAATGGGCATGTAAATTGGTCCACTACATTGGTTTTTTGTAAAGAATTTAGTTTAGTGCTTGTTGGGTTATTATAGACTATGAGGTCAATTGTTTTAAACTTTTTATAATATATAATGAGTTTAATTTGGTTATTACTTTCGACTGGTTTAACATTTCTACGTATTATGTTTTTGAGAGTTTTTTCATCTTGTTTATAATTATTATGTATTTGGTTGCAATAGTATAAGTTAATAGTGTTATGTTTATTTTGATGTAAACCATTATTATTAATATTATCATTATTGTTAGAGTTATTGTTAATTTTGTTGAGATACATTTTAATTTGTTGATCAATAACGGAGCTAGGAAATCCATTATTGACTAGTGTTTGCTTAATGTTGTGTAATTCTTTATAAAATATAGATTTGGAAGAGATATCATTTGTGTGCGTTGAAGTAAGTTTTTTATAACAGCTAACTTATATCGTTGGGGGCATTCACTATTATAATTAAGAAGACACGAATTTATGCTAGTTGGTTTCCTCTATAGAGAAGTAGTATATTTATGTGTGCTAGAATCAATGAATACATCAAGGAATGGGAGTTTGTTATTAATATTAAGTTCTAATGTAAATTTGAGGACGGGGGACTTTCAAATTTGTTTTTAAGATATTTAATTTGATCGATATTCTTAGCTAAAACAAAGATGTCATCTATGTATCTTATATATATAGAGGGTTTATTGTTGTCATTAATTATTTTATTTTCTAGATTTGCCATATAATAATTAGAAAAGAGGGGACCTATAGGAGATCCCATCGCAATGCCATCTATTTGTGTATAAATATTGCCTAAGGAATCGTGAAAGGGTACTTGTGTGGTGCATGCTAATAATAGTTTTTTTAATATAGTGGGTTTAATATTGATTGATGGGAGAGTAGCATGGTTGTATACATCACGGATAATGATGTCAATTGTTTCCTGGACGGGACATTTGTGAATAAGTTTTGGACATCCAAAAATGCAATCATTTGATTCTTAGGTTTTACGGAATAGAGAATCTGTAAAAATTCGTCCGTGGAATTAATACTATATTTACCAGGAAGATAGGGAGTAATTAGTTTGTTAAGTGCTTTGGAAAGGTTATATATTGGTGTGGGTATTTGAGAAATGATAGGTCGGAGGGGATGATCTTTTTTATGGATTTTTACATTTCCATAAAGGTAGCCGGGATGATAATCACCTATAATCTTTTGAAGTTTATAGGATCCTATTTCAGCATTGTTTGCATTAATAAGTTTATTAATATTTTTTTTTAAGTTGGGTTGTGGTATTACTAGTTACTTTTTTAAATAATTTGGAGTGATATTCCTGTCTGTTTAAAATAACAAATGTATTGGTTTTATCGGCACGTCGGATAACAATATTTTTGTATTTTTGAGATGTGTGGCTGCTTTTATGAGAGGCATATTTATAATATCATTAGGATTTTTATGGTAACGGTGTGTGATTGATTCAGCTTTGAGTAATTCTTTTAAGCCTACCTGTGTAGTAATATGGTTGTCATGTTCGAGTTGAAGTATTTGTTGGTATAAAGCTTCAATTTCCATTTGTTTAAACATTGAAATAGGTTTCTGTGCGACATGAAAATTTGGTCCGAGATTAAGGAATTCTATTTCATCTGGAGTAAGTTGGTAATCCGATAGGTTAATGAAGTTGTCATTGATGTTTGGTAAATGTATTTTTCCTTTATATAATTTGTTTAGCTTTTTTTGGATGACTTGTTTATGGGATTCATGTTCCTTTTGTGTTGTATTGTATAATAAATCCAATATTTCCTTGAATTTTTCACTTGTGGTAGAAGACTGTAAAATTCCTTTAATGTGTACAATTTCAGTGTTGATTTCTTGTAATTCCTGTTTGGCTGTGTGCATTTGACGTTTTATGAGGTTCCATTGCAATTTCTTAGTGGTGGGATCATTTAATGCTGCGGCATCATGTAACTTAAATTTAGTATATCGAGGCAGGAAGTAATTTTCTAAACATATGCTATTAAATATAAGAGACAATGAATGTCTATTATGTTTAATCATGAGCCGTTCTAAACGTCGTATTTTTGCTTTAATTTCAGTTGAAAATAAAGACAAAAATTCTCCAACATTTGGATAATTATTTAATATCATTGCCTCACTCTCTTTATTGCCTTTCTATTTGGCTGGTTTTCTATTTTTCCCTCTCTAGTATTCATCTGCTTCCTATCACTGCCTAACATTACTTCGATTTTTTTAATGTTTCATTCTATCAGTATCCACTCTGTTTCTTTTTCTATCATGCCCCATTCTCCTTATCATCAGATTTGTATCATCGCCTCCCTCTCTCTCTCTCTCTTTCTCTCTTTCTCTCATTGTCTAACCAACTTCACATTTCTCTCTCATTCCTCACCTTAACATTAACATACTTCTCTCCATCTCTCTTTCTCTCTCTCTCTCTCTCTCTCTCTCTCTCTCTCTCGTCAAACTGCTCTATACTCTTGTATATCTGGGACACAGCTAACAACAAATTCTTATCCGACAAATGCTTTGCATTTTTGTAAGAATGAAAACACATAAATTATTCACCTCTACTTTATTTTTATTTTTCTTCTTCGTCTACATGTTTCATTATGAAAGAAAGAAAAGCACACCAAAGAAAAGAATCCAGAAAATTCGAGTCACCGAATTCGCAATATATTTCATATGCTGCAGATTTTTATTTTTGATAATGTTCAAGTTTTTATATACTTTTTTGTCAATTTGGTTTTTAACTGAGAAGTGATCACAAAAGCCATGAATATTTTCCTGCTGTTTAATTCTGTTATTTTTTAAAGCATCTATGCGATGATATTTCAAGAAAATGAATAAATGTTGTAAATAATGGGCATAGATCGTTCACCTCTGCCACTGCATTCTGTAGTGGACTATTCCTATTCTGGCTTTTATTAAAAGTGAATTGTTGCGCACAAAAAACAGAACGATAAGTATATATATATATATATATATATATATATATATATTGTCCATTTGTCACGATCTGGAACAGATAAACAGTATCTGTCTATAGAAGTGAAAATGCAATATACCCGGATCGACATATAAACATCTTGTCAGGACAGGTATGTGACAATATATATATATATATATGTATATATATATATATATATATATAATTGCCTAACTCTCTTCATTGCCTTTCTATTTACCTGTTTTTCTTTTTCCCCTCATCTGCTTCCTATCACTGCCTAACACTACTTCGATTGTTTTCTGTTTCATTCTATCAGTATCGACTCTTTCTCTTCTTCTATCCTTGCCTCATTCTCTCTATCATCAGATTTGTGTCATCGCCTCTCTCTCTCTCTTTCTCACATTGTCTAACCATCTTCTCATTTCTCTGTCATTCCTCACCTTAACATTAACATACTTCTCTCTCTGTATATATATATATATATATATATATATATATATATATATATATATATATATTGTCCATTTGTCACGATCTGGGACAAATAACTCGTATCTGTTTATAGAAGTGAAAATGTAATATACCCGGATCGACATATAAAGATCTTGTCGGGACAGGTATGTGACAATATTTATATACATATATATATATATATATATATATATATATATATATATATATGTATGTATGTATGTATTTACGCTCTCACACCCTGATTGAGCACTCTGGAAAAATAGTAGACTTTGATAAACAGTAGCTACTCTGGCATGTACGCATCGCTCATTCAGTGAAATGAATTAGAGCACACTAGCTATTGGGCGCGGATCATGATATGCGCTAAAAAGTCTGCCTAATTCCACCGAACGCCCATAGTCCAGGGGTAGAGTCGCCGACTGACGCCATTTCGGTCGGGTTTCAATCCTGGGTAAAAAAGCTATCGGAGTCTAACCGTACTGATGAGCTTTTATACGGCGAAACAGATCTGTCTGCGGATGACAATATTTACGCTCTCACACCCTGATTGAGCACTCTGGAAAAGTAGTAGACTTTGATAAACAGTAGCTACTCAGTACGCACCGCTCATTCAGTGAAATGAATTAGACCGCTCTAGCTATTGGGCGCGTATAATGATATGCGCTAAAATGTCTGCCTACTTCCATCGAACGCCGATAGCACAGGGGTCGAGTCGCCGACTACGCCATTTCGGTCGGGTTTCAATCCTGGGTAAAAAAGCAATCGGAGTCTAAATGTACTGATGAGCTGTGTTTCTGCGAAACAGATTTGTCTGCGGATGACAATATATATATATTGTCACATAATTTATGTATGAATTAGAATATCCAACGACTTTAACCTCAAAATTACTTTCGGATACCCAAAGTGGTCGAAATATCAGATTACAATACGCAAAAGCAAAATACAGGCGTTTACGAATGCAAGATATTAACATACAATAAAATGGAAGGAAATCATATTATTTGAACAGGTGGCATAGTGTATGTAGTAACATTATATTCATGGAAGTGTATGCGTATTCTAACATGGGTCTAATAACTTGATAACTTATCTTTGCATCAGTTCCTTCTCTCTTTCTTTTACTGTCTCTTCTTTTTTTCTTTGTCTTTTTTCTTTATACACTTGAAATTTAGGTAGTTACGACTCTCTCTATATCTCTCAGTTGATTATTATATTTTCAGCACACAGCTATTCTGAAACGTCCGCACATTTCTTTATTCTTTTCTTCAACCGGCGTTGTGTTTTCTGCACACAAATAATTTTTTTTTTTTTATCTTCCACGCATCTTCTTTTATCTGGTGTCTTCTCTGCGTCGTTATCTCTCTTTCTCTTCTCTTCTTCTCTTGGTGGATTACTCGGCGTCGCTTTCTTTCTCCTTTGAATAAACTGAACTCAGCGTACGAATTACATTACAACTTCTGTCAACTTCGTAGTTATCTCTCTTCCTTTCAACGAGTATGAATCGACATACAAATAGCTCTTTCATACTTCTTTCCGTCTTCGTTGTTATATTTCTTTTTTTCTCGATGCACGGCACAGTTCTGTTTCCTTTCTTGTTTTGACGAATAAGAAATTTATAGATTCGGTGTTTTTCTTATCCAGAGTTGCTTAAGATGAATTGGGTTCATTCACGCTATTTTCTCGAAATACGTTTTCCCTTCTTCCATCGTTAATTAGCGTTCATCAAATCTCACTTCTCTTGTCAGGATTCAATCAGTAACTTACTAAAATTTTACTTTAGTTTTCGCTTGCCACGGGATTCTTTTGGCGCGAATTTTAACTCTTGCTGGTTCCACGACCTGCAACCGACTTCCATGTCTGGTTTATTTCCGGTCTGGCTTTTTCCTGGGTCAACTAGCCTTGACCTGCTATTCTAAAAACTAGCTATCTATATATCCGTAACAATATATATATATATATATATATATATATATATATATATATATATTGTTTGCTTCTGTTTTAAATTTTTTAAAATACAAACAGAATGTAGCCAACTGCATCTTTCCTACTAAACGAACAGTCTTATTAATGACTAAGACGTTCGAATGTAGTTGAACAAAATTACATAAATAGACTTCGGATAATTTATCCACACTTTTAATCAATATATACCGCATAATAGAAAATTGCAATTAAAGTAATCGTTCTGGTTGGTTACATTTACTAAAACTTGGTTAGATGAATATATGTCACAGACATACATAGAAACACATGCACATATCTATCTATCTATCTATCTATCTCTCTCTCTCTCTCTCTCTCTCTCTATATATATATATATATATATATATATATATATATATATATATGAGACAGATCAGTCGACAAAAGAACGATTCATTTGATTTGACACTAGCCGTCAAGCTATGCGTAGATAGTTTTTCTGATTAACCATTGATATATTTTCCTTGTCGTTTTTGCTAGCGCTGAACTAGTAGACGCACGATAAATATGACTTCTAGAAATATCTAACATGTCAATGATTTTATTGTTGTAACTTTTTCTACAGATCGCTCATTCTTTATTCCACAGTTCAGTTTTTTGCAGAAGTACATTTTGTTTCTTTTCTATCTCTATTGAATTGAATGAAAAAATACATCCAATTCTTATGTAACGTAATTAGAATGAATATGTTGACATAATAATGAAATCTGTGTTAAATTATTTCATTTTTTTAAAGCATTCCATCACGTTGTGTATATTAATCAAAATGACAAATAGATTCGCAGAAAAAAAACAGACATGCTTGGCACGGAGATATAACAAATTAATAGCAATGCATAAATTTACGAAAAATGACCCAACGAAAAACAGACAAAGAGGAGGTGCTGGTAAGAAAACGTAACGCAATGTAATAGAGAAGCTAACACGTCAGGATGATGAGGGAAAGAGAGATAAAAAGAATATATAATGAGAAATAAAGAAATTAAATGTAAAATATTTAAGACCTTGAATATGTTCTCAATTTTTTTATTTAATGGTGTTCCTAAAACTGCGTGCATGTAGTTTCAGATGGTAATGTATTTATAAGAATTTACTGTAAACAAACTTAAAATTCAGTGTATGTTATTTCACCGAAGTGTAAGCAACTTTGACTTTCATTGCGTGAAGCCTATCAGATTTCGTGCCAAAGAAAGTGTATTTGCGGGACATGTTACTGCACTATTTTATTCAAAAGATATATGTAGTTTAAGCACACCTAATTCTATTGGTGACTTACATCGGCCATGCTCTGTCGGAAACAACTTGCAGTGATTAATCTAGACGCTTCAAAAATAAACGATTTTAATGTTAAAACATCAAGTGCAAGACAGAATTCATGGTAAAAAATAACGTTTTTGCTCTGCCGCGACGTTTGAGAGCGGATAATTCGAAACATTACTTCATGAATATTCATGACAGGCTCAAGGTGAACTTGCAGAATAATTAGAAATTCATAACACCACAGTTTCGAAACGTTTGAAATCATTAGAAATGATTGGAAAGCAACGACATTGGGTGCTGTACGCGTTGAAGCTGAGAGAACGGCGTCTTGTCACGTGTGAATAGCTGCTTTAACGGTAAAAAAAGAAAGGTTTTTTGCATCGTATCGTGACCGGCGATGAAACGTGGATACATTACGTTAACTCTAAGAGTAAAAGATTGTGCAGTAAGGCCAGCCATGCATCAACATCGGCGGCAAAGCCGAATATCCATGATTTGAAGGTTCTGCTCTGCAGCTAGTGGAATCAGCTGTAGTTTATTAAATGCTGCTCAAACCGGCCAAAACCATCATGCGAAATTTCTATCGACTACACTTGACGTGTTTGAGCCGAGCATTGAAGAAAACATGGTCGCCATACGAGCAAAGTTACGACAAAGTTATTTTGCGACATGACAACGCTAGGCTACATGTTGCAAAACTGTTAAAACCTACTTGGAAATGCGTAACTGGCAAGTCCTACCTCACCGACCTATTCACCAGACATTGTCCTATTCGGTTATTATTTGTTCCGATGGCACATTGTGTGGCTGAGCAGTACTTTCATTCTAATAAAATGTCAAAAAATTAGACGACTCAGATAACGTGTCATTTTTCCGACGTAGACTAAAAAGATGAGAAAAATAGTGGCTAGCAATGGGTAATATTTTCAGTGACATTATACAACAGTAACTATTTTTTCTGTTTTTTGATTTGTTTAGTACGCAGCTTACATTTTGGAATGTACTATTTTTATCCAATTGTCACTTCGGATTTCGGTGTCACTCTTTCCGTTCTCTGTTAAAACACTTCCTAGATCCTTTTTTATTGATTTTGTAATTTCCGATTTGCAATTTTATTTTACATACATCTTTTTGATTACTACCATGAATTCTGTCTTCTTGCACTTGATGTTTATTCTCAACTTCTCAGTTTCCGCCACTAAATTCTACAGAAGTTTCCGTTTCCTGTTTTCCATTAATACTGTGTCATCCGCACATCTTCTGATGTTAATATTGTAGCCGCTAATAATTTTAGGTCTTCTAATTCTCTGACATTCACCTAACTGTATAGTCTGAATAAATCTGCTGAGAAAACACACATTTGCCTCACAACCCTTTGTATTCTTGTAGATCTGCTGAACTCATTTTTTATATATGCAATCGATTTATTTCCAGTATACATTACCGGCCAGAATTATTAGGCCACCCCAGTGTCTTGAAAAATGATCTACCTCTCTGATAGAAATAAAGGGTTCAAAATTGCAATCACCTGAGGAAGAAGTTCGGCGCTTACAAGGGCCCAAATCGCGTGAATATGGCCAAAAACACGAGGACCACAGTTTCAACAATGTAAATAATTACACCTCATCACAGAAATATAGACAAATATGAAAAGTAATGTCTATTGTTTTAACCTAATGGATATTAGTTGTGTGGTAACGGATTTTTTCAAAAATATCATAGAGCTATTGAGTAGAATTAATTGTGTATTTGAATGCAGTTATTTGTAAATATTTTATAGTGTTGTTTGTTAAATTTTATAGTGTTGTTTGTTAAATTTTATAGTGTTGTTTGTTAAATTTTTTACTCCATATTTATTATTGATTACTTCATTATGTGTCTTTCATAGTCACTATTATGTTTATTTTTGTTTTTATTCGTAGTTTGTTAATTTGTTTATAATTTATTTAGTACTAGCAGTTTATCCCGGTTTCACTCGGGTAGTTTAAGGTATAATAAGAATAAAAAACATATGATGAATTTACATAGCAAATACTTACACAACGTCCACCCTCCTCACTTTTATAGATACAGATAACAATGTAGAATGTCTCTATTGGATTAGGGTGGAGGGCGGAGGGCAACATATATAGATATCGATAATACAAAGTGGGGTGATCGATTCTATATTCAAATCATTACATAGACTGATCCCTGACTTTGTGCGGTTAGAATATATATTTTTCTACTCCTAATTTTAGGTTTCTGAAAAATTTCAAATTGTTGTTAGCGTTCTAAAATTTTGATCTACATTTGAGCGCAACCCCCGTCGAGCTAGACTGCAAATTGCAGACGCTAAGTCAAACTTACACAATATATACACAACGTCCAGCCTCGTTACTTATACAGATATAGATAACTAATTACTTATAGATTCTTAATTTATTTTTATTCTGTTTATTTATTTCTGTTTATTTTGTTTCTGAATTTATTTTTGTATTCGGTTTTCGTTTTCGATTTTTTAGTGACGTTGTAAACATTTGGTATCATGCATGCAATTTCGATATGAGTTCTAACCGTTATATGGTGGAGTTTTCTTTTATAGAAAGTGTTTAATTTTTGAATCCATTATTTTAGACCGATACTGATTAACTTATTTTTTGATTGTTTGTTTTTTAATTTCAAATATATGTTTAGAAAGCATTATGTTGTTTGCGTATTTAATGTTTGTAACGACTGTTTTATGTGTTTACATTCTTCTCTTCTGGGGACTTTAAGCAGCTGCATCTCTCATTACGACTGAGCTCTCTGGAGAAGAACTTTTTAAAAGCAGTTTCCACTTCAGCTATAATGTGTGACTCTTCAGAAATGAATTGAATTCTCTCGGTGACTGGCGTCTGTATACACTGCTTGCATAGAAGAGGTTAAAATTTCCCTTCTCTGATCCCATGCGCCGATGGACTAGAGACTCCGACTGACACCAAATCGGTCGAGTTTGGATCCCGGCCAGAAGCAAGTGGATATGTCTAGCCACACTGATGAGCTGTGATACAGCGAAACGGGCTTGTATGTGGATGACTAATATATTATGCTCTCATTACGATTGAGCTCTCTGGAGAAGAAAATTTTAAAAACAGTTTCCACTTCAGCTATAATGCGTGACTCTTCAGAAATGAATTGAGTTCTCTCTATAAGATATTAAGCTCTCATTACGATTGAGCTCTCTAAAAAAGAAAATTCCACTTCTGCGATATATGCATTACTCTTTAGAAATGTATCGAGTTCTTTCAGTGACTGCCGTATGACGTATGCTTATATATATTTCCTTTCTCTAATTCCATACGCCTATGGCTTAGTGGGTAGCGACACCTACTGACACATAATCGGTTGAGTTTCGATCCCGTCCAGAAGCAAGTGGATGTGTCTAGCCACATTGACGAGCTGTAATACAGCGAAACAAGCATGTATGTGAATGACTAATATATATATATATATATATATATATATATATATATATATATATAACGTAGAATAATTAGTAATTAAGTCAGGTAAATTCCGATAGAGACAAACTAAGGGGAACTGAATGTTAAATTTTAAATATTCTATAATTTCATGGGTAATACGCATTTTGCGGTTAAAATCTGCCACTCTTCAGACCCAAATGATAATATTCTACGGTATATTATATTTTTAATAGTTATTACAA
>JBBBDQ010001654.1:1005000-1080000 GCA_037127315.1 Ascarosepion bandense | reverse complement strand
TAGATAGATAGATAGATAGATAGATAGATAGATAGATAGATAGATAGATAGATAGATAGATATGAACAGACTGGGAGATAGATAGATAGATAGATAGATAGATAGATAGATAGATAGATAGATAGATAGATAGATAATTTCTCACAAAGCAAGGTGGGACCGCCATTAGTGCACGGGGTTTTACAATGAAAGAAACGACTGCTTACAGGGGCCATTGTGAAAAGAATAAAAGATGAACAGGTTTCAAGAAAACTGAATATGGGAATTGACATTGCATTTAATTTTTTGGATAATGTAACTAAAAGGAAAACAAGTAAACAGAAATATTCTACAGGTGAGAAGTGCGAGAGAAAACTGTTCGAACCGAGGAAGTTGTGACATTTACCAATTTCAGCGTTAAAAGACTGGGATATAGATGTCAATCTCGTAACACGCTTAAATTCAGGTGATTTGGGGCACCAGGAAAAAGTTTGTCAGCGCAGTTGCCATGAAAATATTTGTAGAAAATACAGGAGATCTACTCCACATCTGTGAAAAAGTAACTGAAGTTGATATACAAAGTCAGGATCAATCATATTGCAGAACCATTTTTTTTGGATTTTTTCGAGATAAAAGCAGGAAATCACGACCAGGTATGCCAGCAATATTCAATGTCCAGACGAATAGTAGATTTATAAATGTGCAAGATGGATTCAGACCAGAAATATATTCTAGCCCGATACAGAGACCCCAAATTTCTTATCTACTAGTAGATGCACCTATAGGTCCGTTATATCCGGTCTACTTCAGGTTGGGTGAAAAAATGAGGCCAAGGAGACGCAGTGCGCTGATGCTTGGCAGAAAACTTCTTTATCCTGGTTAAAGAAAACCAGTTTTTGGGAATTATATATATATATATATATATATATATATATATATATATATATATATATATGTGTGTGTGTGTGTGTGTGTGTAAATTCAGATAAAAGTTAGACGGGAAATAGCCATTTTCATCATGTCGGTTTAAGACATGCATTCTCAACTTCGTTTAAACAAAGAATGAGGAAAAATTCTAATGCCCGAGATTTGGTCTAGTAAAAAAAGGGGTTAGAAAATATTGGCTTTCATAGGGTTAAGTAATTTCTTCTGTGGTTGTGGGAGGTATGTAGCTTGATCATTGGGTTAGTACTGGTAAGTAATGTGGAAGGGTAACTGCTTAGTCAAATTAAAAAAAAACTTATTACGACGAAATGGAAGAATAAGATAATTATAATTTATATTTATTTCTATAACGACACATACTAATGATCTCACTACGTTTATTTAGAAGTACACACTGATATTGAAATTTCAAAATATATGTTATTATTATTATTATTATTATTATCATTATTATGTTGTAATTTTTAATCATATTTATATTTCTGCTATGGTCGCACTACCTACCAAGTGTGCGGGAAGACCTAAGGCAGGTTGTGGTCTGTTGTTATGGCTCCATTTCATGTTTTTCTATCTCACCTAGACAAAGTTCGCCTTTAGTGTGTGGGCTGTACTTAACTAGATATTTTTTTGTATATCTCTAAAGCTGGGGTTTCCAAGGATTCTTTCAATGTGTTGTTTCGTACAATTTCTTATCATTCCAAGAGCACCTACTATCACTGGCACTATTCTTGTTTTCAATTTCCACATTTTTTTTTATTTCAATTTCCAGGTCTTTATATTTTGATAGTTTTTCGAATTCATTGTTTGCTATGTTACAATCCGCTGTACAAGCCATATCAATTAACATTCAAGTCCGGCCTATTTGCTTCAATTTTTCTGTCTGTGTAGATTATTATTATTATTATTATTATTATTATTATTATTATTATTATTATTATAGTAGTATATTGCAATTATTATTATTATTATTATTATTATTATTATTATAATTATTATTATTGTTATTATTGTAGCATATTGCAATTGAATAGCGATAAAGTTACAATGTTTAACACCGAAACTTCATAGCTACTGAGTATAATATTATAATAATAATTAATCAATGCTCTACTGTTTTATTGAGCACTTTTTATATTAATTATAAGTTATATTTTAGAACATGTACATTATGTTTTTTATATATATATGCGTCCTCTACAATCATATGCTTGTTTCGACATTGGGTCTCCAATGTCTCTTCAGGAGGAATGAAGAAGAATGAAAATCTTCTGTCTATACTTGGTTCCTTGTTAGTGTGAGGTTGGTTGGGGTTATTGATAATAAAGGGAATGTGTCTTCTGTGTTGACCGTTAGAATTTTGAAGGAAATAGAGTGCGAAGTTAAATGGTTGATTAATGACATTAGCTGTTGGGATGTACGTTTTAATTGCTTGATGTCGAAACAACCATATGATTGTAGAGGACACATATATATAAAAAAACATTATGTACATGTTCTAAAATATAACTTATAATCAATATGCACAGCGCTATATATATTATATATTGAGCACTGTTTTAAATTAATGTTTTGAACGTTGGAAAAAATTTTCTTCGTTCTGTACTCACTCGGATATATATATATATATATATATATATATATATATATATATATATAGTCATCAGCAGACTGATCTGTTTAGCTGTATCACAGCTCATCAGAACGGTTAGACAGCCGATTGCTTTTTACCCAGGACTGAAACCCGACGAAATTGGCGTCAGTCGGCGATTCTACCTTTGAGCTACGGGTGCTCAGTAGATGGAGGCAGTCTTTTTAGCGTGTATATTATCATTATGCACGCCCAATAGCTGAGAGTGTTCTAATTCATTGCTGAATGAACGATGCGTAGATGCCAGAGTAGCTACTGTTTTTCAACGTCTACCATTCTTCCAGAGTGCTCAATCATGGTGTCAGAGTGATATATATTATATAATCATTTATTCCCTCATTTTCCATGACACACTTCATTTTAATTCTAATTTAAATCTCCCGTAGAGGCCTGACGTGCGCGAGCGAAACCGATTGCTTTGGTTTTTTATTACTATTTTTGCAACAATAAGCTACACATATTCATTTCTTTAATATATATATATATATATATATATATATATATATATATATATATATTACATTAAAATTTATTAAATTTATATATAGGAAAAGGTAATGGAAAACAAAATTGAAATTCTTAAAATGATGACACACAGTAAGAAAAAATATTTTTAGCCTCGCATATCAACGAACACAAAAAATAATAAATGGATGGAGAAAAATGAGAAAGTAGATTGTGAAAATATACTCACCAAAGAATATAAAGAAAACTGTTGTGACGTCATATCTTTAGATGAAAATGTTTTTGAGTTTAGTTCGTAACAACAGCGGCCTCCATAATTCTCCTAAGCATAGTTTACAAAAATGACAGTTGAAATTATGAAAAAATACTTTGGACTTGAAACTTGATTTAAAACCTACCTATACTTCTATTAAACAAAAACATATAAATTAGGATTTTAGCATATGTATTCCGGATGTGCGTTGTGGTGCAGCGGATATTGGCTCGTAAGAAGAAATTGGGGAGCCAAGTTCGAATCCCAGGTGAATTCTTTACTTTCACTTACGCGCAAATAAACTTGAGGAATGGTATTAATCCGTGTCTTCCACCAGTTATGAGTTAAATAACAAAACAGATTGGGTTCTATAGCCTTGGCTGGTAACCAGTCTACCGCAGAATGTAATGTCAACCTAATGCGGGATAATCATCTAACCAGACAGTTATGTCTCTTTCGAGACATGATCGCCGAAGCGTGTAACCCGTATGGCACTTAACTAATTCCTGACATGCTTGCTACAATAATCATTTTATGGATGTTTTCAAGAATAAATCGTTTATATTAGCTGAAGGGATAGTTAGGAGAGTAAGATGAAAAAATGTTTTCTATGAAAGGACAAATAGGGAGATCGTACATGCTATAATACTGGTGTTATATTTTTTATGGGTCGTATTTCTTCTTCCTGATTTTGTGTTTCGTGTTTTTGTGTTTCTTCTTCGTGTTTTCGAAATATTGCGATTATGGTTCTCCATATTTTCTATCCCTTATAGCTCGAATGCAGTTGTTACTCTCTTAATATTCCCCGAAGTCACTACTTTACATTCCACTTAAACAAGCTATTTGGTTGATGTTCTTTGATTTTTTCGCCTTCAATAAATCTTCTGCGTGTTAAATCTTTCAGTCCCTCTTTTCTCATTAAATGTTCCAAAATCTTCAACTGTAACATCTTGATTCTAATTAAAAATTAGGTTTTCGCTTATACTCTGCATGAAATTAAAATTTCTGTCCATGATATGATCATAGTTAAATATTGATATAGTAGAATTTATATTATTACCTTTTCAGAGATATAAAATGCAGCCGTAACTTCTACTTCAATAGTTTCTTTCTTCGCACTTCCTGACTGTGGAATTCTCTTCCAAATGGTTGCTTCCATTTTCCTTTTTAATTATAAGTATAAACTAACAAACATGGAGAAGAGATGAACCATAAACTACAAGAACAAAATATAGAGTTGGTAGCAGGCAGGACAGGAAAAAAATTCGAGTCTTAGCTGACGATGGAAAATAGGGACGGAAATCCAAAGTCCAGAAAAAGAAATATGCTTTCCAAATCAACACAAATTATAAAGAAAAAGAAAACATTGTTGAACGGTGATATAATAATTAACTTTTTATTTTACAGTGAATGTTTGACATTTACAGCAGAGAGAAGAAGTAAACATGAAGTAACTTTAATGCGGAAACTAAGAAATCATGGACAGAACATTTTTTAAAATAAGGTAGTTTCATGCAGAATATAAGCGAAAACCTAATTTCTAATTAGAGCCAAGAAGTTACAGTTGAAGATTTTGGAACATTTAATGAGAAAAGAGGGACTGAAAAATTTAACACGCACAAGATTTATTGAAGGCGAAAAAATCAAAGAACATCAACCAAATAGCTTGTTTAAGTGGAATGTAAAGTAGTGACTGCGAGGAATATTAAGAGAGTAACAACTGCATTCGAGCTATAAGGGATAGAAAATATGGAGAACCATAATCGCAATATTTCGAAAACACGAAGAAGAAACACGAAAACACGAAACACAAAATCAGGAAGAAGAAATACGACCCATAAAAAATATAACACCAGTATTATAACATGTACGATCTCTCTATTTGTCCTTTCATAGAAAACATTTTTTCTTGAAAACATCCATAAAATGATTATTTAACACGCACAAAGTTTATTGAAGGCGAAAAAATCAAGGAAGAACATTGAGCAACTAGCTTGTTTAAGTGGAAGGTAAAGTAGTGACTTCGGGGAATATTAAGAGAGTAACAACTGCATTCGAGCTATAAGGGATAGGAAATATGGAGAACCATAATCGCAATATTTCGAAAACACGAAGAAGAAACACGAAAACACGAAGCACAAAAACATGAAGAAGAAATACGGCCCATAAAACATATAACACCAGTATTATAGCATGTACGGTCCCCTTATTTGACTTTTCAAAAAAACGTTTTTTCATCTTATTTACTATCCTAACTAACCCTTGAGCTATTAAAAAAAGTAATCATCAAAACAAAATTGTGTTAAATCTTTTCTCGAATCATTTTCACTGTGATAATGTGCGATATCAGAAAATAGAAAATATTAAACAGTATTTAAAAGAAAACGTACAAAAGCGTAGAAATAATTGTCTTGAAAAACAAAGATATAAATTAATGTCCTTTGTATTTTGTCAAAAACCCCGAGATGTATAGCAGGGGCGCCTGACTAGATGTGACAGCAGTTTTCAATGTACGGGCGGGTGGTAGATTTTAATATGTGCGAGATAGATTCAGGCGAGAAAAACCTCTTGGGTCGAACCAATGACCCGATCTTCCTAGCACTAAATGTAGCTATTAGTTCAATGTAGCCGTTCCAATTGAGGTCAGCTGAAAGAGTTAGGCTGAGAAGGCGCAGTGTTTTTCTTTCAGGGAGCTGGCATAATCCCTGTTGATGAGGGGTTAAGAACGATATCTGTGGTGCTTAAAGGCTAGCCATTTTGTTTTGGTATCATTAAAATTTCGAGCCATTTTTACCACAGTCTAGCAGAGATTTTAGGTCCTTTTCAAGATCAGCAGCGAGGTTTGCTTTGTCAGCCTCGGCAGATTTCATATCGAGGAAATGGTAGTATCGTCAGCGTAGATACCTAATTGGTATATGATTACTTC
The DNA here is from genome assembly GCA_037127315.1 of Ascarosepion bandense. Classification (NCBI taxonomy): domain Eukaryota; kingdom Metazoa; phylum Mollusca; class Cephalopoda; order Sepiida; family Sepiidae; genus Ascarosepion; species Ascarosepion bandense. The sequence continues at coordinate 1,073,784 of JBBBDQ010001654.1, read as the reverse complement.
AAGGAGATCGTTGATGAAGATCAGAAAAAGCGTAGGATCTAGGATAGGGCCCTGAGGGACACTCGCGTTAGTATGATAGTATCTGGAATCATGTCCGTTGGATACGATCTTCATTATGTATTTCAGTGTTTTCCTTAAACTAGACTAGATAGATAGATAGATAGATAGATAGATAGATATGAAGAAAAGATAGATAGATAGATAGATAGATAGATAGATAGATAGATAGATAGATAGATAGATAGAGATGAAGAAAAGATAGATAGATAGATAGATAGATAGATAGATAGATAGATAGATATGACAGACTGAGATAGATAGATAGATAGATAGATAGATAGATAGATATGACAGACTGAGATAGATAGATAGATAGATAGAGAGACAGATAGATAGATAGATAGATATGACAGACTGAGATAGATAGATAGATAGATAGATAGATAGATAGATAGATAGATAGATATGAAGAAAAGATAGATAGATAGATAGATAGATAGATAGATAGATATATGACATACTGAGATAGATAGATAGATAGATAGATAGATATGAAGAAAAGATAGATAGATAGATAGATAGATAGATAGATAGATAGATAGATAGATAGATAGATATGACATACTGAGATAGATAGATAGATAGATAGATAGATAGATAGATAGATAGATAGACAGACTGAGATAGATAGATAGATAGATAGATAGATAGATAGATATGACAGACTGAGATAGATAGATAGATAGATAGATAGATAGATAGATAGATATGACAGACTGAGATAGATAGATAGATAGATAGATAGATAGATATGACAGACTGAGATAGATAGATAGATAGATAGATAGATAGATATGAAGAAAAGATAGATAGATAGATAGATAGATAGATAGATAGATAGATAGATAGATAGATTCACAATAATTATGTGGCATTTTTCAAATTTCTCGTCATTCGTAACCTATTATGGCTTAATAGTTTTTTTTCAATATATGAATGAAGAGTCATTCAGTCAGTTAAGTGCCATACATGATACAAGCTTTGGGTGATCATGTCTCGAAAAAGACATGACTGACTAGGCAGAAGATTATTCCGCAGTCGGTTGCCATTGCTTTCTGCGCTATACTAATTGCCAGTCAAGGCTATAGAACCAAATGTGCCCTATTATTTAACCCATAACTAGAGGGAAGAGACAGATTTATACCTTTCCCAAAGATATTTGTGCGCAAGTGAATGCAAAGAATTCATTACCCAATAATAAAAAACCTGTATTTAGGAAAAAGTCGCTCATATTCTATAAATACTTTCACGTCTTCTGCACCGATGAACTTAGATCACTAGTGCCCCCTAAATACGAATTTGAACGAGATACTAGATTAGCAACTAGATCTCACCCTTTTACAGTGAAACCGATAAAATGCAGCCGTAACTTCTACTCCAACAGTTTCTTTCCTCGCACTTCCCAACTGTGGAATTCTCTTCCAAACGATTGCTTCCCCGACGGCTACAATCTCCAGGAGTTTAAATGTAAGGTCAATAGACACCTCCTAATACACTAACCTGCTCCCATTCTATCAAACACTCTTCCCATCTGCCCAGCTCTCATTTTCGCTATCCTTACTCATCTGTCACCTTCCTCCTGACATTCCCTATGTCTAATCACTCCTTCTCTTTACCTTTCCCTATGTAGCCCCATGCGCAATAGTGGCAGTGGAATGCCTTGCTTGGGGTGAGATGATTAAAAAAAAAATATATATATATTCACTGCCAAGCAATAACGTTCGCCAATTTTCTTAACCAATTAATAACCAACAACATGGCTCGGTAGGCAAAAATACCTGATGTTATATATCTATAATTAGTACCAAACTTTTTGTTAATTTTAAATCAAACGTCGGGGAAAATGCCACTATGATGAAAGAGAACTAGAAAACTTTAGTCAGGAGAAAGGACAATACAGAAACTTGCGATTGGCGTTACATTTAAATTTCCGACGATAGTAGGTGGTTGGGGAGCATAAAACCGGAAAAGATTCCCACAGGCGTGGTGTTTTATTTTTTATAATCATATCGCCGCAAGCAAGGCATTTTACTTCTACTGGTGCGCGGTGGGACACATAAAAGGAAAGTTATGAGAAAGGGTGACAGGTTAAAGGAGGTGTCATGAAGTGGGTAAGAGAAGGATGAGAGTACTGATGAGAGTGGGGTGAACGGAGAAAGGAGCAAGAGAGAGAGAGGATGCAGATTAGTGAGATGGGAGATTAAATTTTTTATAATCATATTGCCCCAAGCAAGGCAGTTTACTGCTACTAGTGCGCAGGGGGGTTACATAAGAGGAAAGTTATGAGAAAGAGTGACAGCTTAAAGGGGGTGTCATGAAGTGGGTAAAAGAAGGATGAGAGTACTGATGATAGTGGGGTGAACGGAGAAAAGAGCATGAGAGAGAGGATGCAGGTTAGTGAGATAGGAGATTAATTTTTTATAATCATATCGCCCCAAGCAAGGCAGTTTACTGCTACTGATGCGCAGCGGGCTACATAGAAGGAAAGTTATGAGTAAGAGTTACAGGTTAAATGGGGTGTCATGAAGTGGGTAAGAAAAGGATGAGAATACTGATGAGAGTGGAGTGGACGGAGAAAGGAGCAAAAGAGAGGATGCAAATTAGTCAGATAGATGATTTTTTTATAATCATATCGCCCCAAGCAAGGCAGTTTACTGCTAGTGGCGCGCAGGGGTTTATATAGGAAAAAAGTTATGAGAAAGAGTGACAGATTATAGGGGTGTCAGGAAGTGGGTAAGAGAAGTATAAGAATACTGATGAGAGTTGTGCGAACGGAGAAAGGAGCATGAGAGAGTGAGAGAGAGGATGCAGGTTAGTGAGATAGGAGATGACTATTGACTTTACATTTAAATTCTTGGAGATTGTACCTTTCGGGAAAGCAAATAAACGGAAGAGAATTCCACAGGCGAGAAGTGCGAGAAAAGAAGCTAGGAGTAGAATTTGCGTTTATATTTTATTGCTTTCACAGTAAAAGGGTGGGACCCAGTTGCTAACCTTGTGGCTCGAGTAAATTCATATATAGGGGCACCTGTGAGCTATGTTCATCGGAGCAGAAGCCCTGAAAGAGACAGGGAAGCCACATTGCACCGGTGAGAAAGTGACTGTATATGACCTGCTAAGACGGGATCGATCACTTGTCAATGACCCCTAGATGGATAGCTGGAGCACCCGACCAGATATGGTAGCAGTATTCAATGCTCGGGCGGATGGTAGATTTATATATGTGCATGATTGTTTCAGGTGGTAAAAGAACGTATTAGAATAGAACTTACGGTAATAACTATTTAATTCAACTGTTAAACGACGGATCTGGTTGCCAATTTAGTAGTACGCTAAAATTAATGCGATCACGATATCAAGGAAGAAAACTCATTAGAAAAATAATACGAAAATATTTATAGAAAAGAGACAAAAAAGTCAACTACTCGTTCGAGGTTAAAAAGTGACTGAAGTCGAGTTGCCCGATCAGGTCCAATTATATTACAAACTCTTCTTTGGATTTCGTTGAGTATATAGAGATTTTTTATAATCGTTTCACCCCAATCAAGGCAGTCCTGCTACTGGTACACACAGGGCTACATAACAGTAGAACGAAGAGAAAGAGTAACCGTTTACAGGGGGTGTCAGATTGGGTGAGAGAATGATGGGAATTCTGTTGTGAAGAGAGTTACGTGAGGGTCGAGTAAAAAGTGAGAAGAAAAAGATACAAGAAGGATGGGAGTTTAAGGGATAAGAGATGGCAATTGACGTTGCATTTAAACTCTTGGAGATTGTAGATGTCAGAGAAGTAAGTACACAAATGAGAGTTCCACCGGCGGCAGGTGCGAAAAAAGAAGGTATTAGAGTAGAAGTGAGGACTGCATTTGGTTGTTTTTACTGCAAAATGATGAGATGTTGTAGCCAATCTAGTTGCTCGCGTAAATTCATGTAGAAGGCGCACCAGTGGCTAAGCTCGTTGGAGCAGAAGCCGTGAAAATATTTGTAGGACAGAGGGAAGTCAGATCCCGTCGGTGAGAAAGTAAATGGATCTGCCAGGTTAGGACTTACAACAGATTTTCCGTTGATCCCGTCGAGAAAAGCGAGATAAATAGTAGGGGCGTCTAACCAGATATGACAACAGGGATGAGAACCAAACCATATCTGACAGCAGTATTCATTGCACGGATTATTTCGTAGATTTAAAAAATATGTAAGTTTTTTTTTCTCTAGTTATAGTGTTGCAAGACACAGTGAAACAACTTTATTAGCAGAAGGCCTAGTAATCGATTCAATATCATCATTCCACTTTGTGTCAGTGGAAAACGTGTGACCAAGAAGTTGCTCTCCTGGAGGTTAGCATTAGCCATGTTTATTGAAGTCAAAAATGGTTCTCTATAGTGATTAACACATTCTTTTTTTTATTTCTTGTAATTAATAACATATTTTACGGTTTGTATTAAGAAACTTTACACCGACCAAGTGGCGTATTATCTTTTAATGGATGATACGAAACGATATCCTTATGTTTGTTGCTGCAGTAGTATCTATTTTGGCAATAATTGTTCAGTGCAAAAAAGAAAGACGAATAAGATCTGCACATAGATCTGAAATGCTCAGCTTAAAATTTCCACATGATTACACAGATCGAGAATCAACTTTAAAAAATCAGCTGAGGCTGACAAAGCAAACCACGCTACCGGCGGACTAGGGTAAAAAATCGCTCGTGAATTTTATACTTCCAAAACGAAGCTGCTATCTATGGTTAATAAACCATCACAGACAATCGCACTTGTCCCATCATTAGCATGAATCAGGCTAATCTCTCTGAAAGCAAAACACTGTGCCTCCTCGGCTTAACGCTCACAACAGACCTCAAATGAATGATTATCTAGAATACATAGCTAAATCCGTTTCTAAGAGAGTCGGTTCTCTGTGCAGGGCCAGGAAGTTTTTTTCCGCCTGAAAAAATCCTGCACATATATAAATCTACTATCCGTCTGTTCATTGAATACTGTTGCCATATCTGGTCGGGTGCTCCTGCTATCCACCTAGGGGTCCTTGACAAAATCCAGCGAAGAATCTGTAATATGATAGATCCGGACTCGGCAGCTCGGATACAGTCACTTTCTCACCGGCGCAATGTGACTTCCTTGTGTCTCTTTTACAAATACTTTCACGGCTTCTGCTCCGATGAACATATCTCACAGGTGCCCCCTATATATAAATTTACTCGAGCCACAAGATTAGCGACTAGGTACCACCCTTTTATTGTGAAACCAATAAAACGCAAATTCTACTCCATCAGCTTCTTTACTCTCACTTCTCTCCTATGGAGTTCCCTTCCATTTACTTGCTTTCCTGAAAGCTATAATCTCCAAGAATTTAAATGTAAATCAATATTCATCTCCTATCTTACTAACCTGCATCCTCTCTGCCATGCTACTTTCTCCGTCTACTCCACCCTCATCAGTATTCTCAACCTTCTTTTACCCACTTTCTGACACCCACTATAACCTGTCAATTTTTCTCATAACTTTCCTTCTATGTAACCCCTTGCAAAAAAGTAAAATGCCTTGCTCGGGGCGATATGATTATAAAAAAATAACTTCAAACAAAGACTATGTCTGCCGAAACGTTGCATTAATAATGACAAAGGTGAGGATACTTTTCTTACTGTAAATAATGTAAATAACGTTTCAAAATAATTGGTTTGATGTGTGAATTTATGTGTGAATTTATGTAAGATAATGAAATAATACACTTGACTATGCGTAAATTGTCGGAAATTTACAGATGTAACGGGTCTCCTGATTGGCTGATTTAACCCGAACCTCGTTTTGAACTTTAGGCGGGCTTTACCAGAGGTTTTTGTTTTTTTTTCTGATGGTTTTGTTCTCTCCTTTTTTCAGCTAGCACGAACAGTATCGGACGTATTTGTGCCGCTCCGGATTTTTGTTGCAGCGGGGCCTAAATTGGCGCCCACTTGTCTCGCTATATTGAGACCATCTTACCAATTCTTTGTAATCTTTTAGGCTAATGCCACAACTTTGTAACAGAGAAAATCTCTTGTTACCCTTCTTACCTTAAAAAGGATACCCTATGGGCAAAGCCTTGCCTTCCTAGAGAAAAATTTCTCTAAGCACTATCATCTTATACCAAGATAAGAAACTGTGAAAGAAGCTGACCCAGAAGAAAGTTCCTGTACGTCGCGGATCGCAGTTCCTTGTGTCTTTTTCATCCCACTCCTAGACGGAGGATACTATACCAAGCTAAGCAGAGAAAAGAGACTATACCAAGCTACACAGTAGCAGCAAAATTCAGCATATTTTTGCAAGACAAATAAATTGTTTTTTCTATACCAGGTATGTCTTGTTATGTTTGATAATTTCCTTTCACTGCTTAAGCGCTAAGCTATGTGAATATATTTCTCACAAAATTTGACACCGCAAAGGAAACAAATATGCGATGGAAAATGTCGCGTCGCATTTCAGATCAGATTCGTTTGCAGCTTCTTCTAGTCGAACGTTTGTGGTTTAATACAAGGAAAATATTTATTTGGCCGGATAGATATCCAATAAAAACCGTGAGATATAATTTATTTTTTGTTTTTTATGAATTATAAAATTAATTAATTTTTTGCGGTGGGTATTAATTTAGATGTGCATTATGGTACAGTGGATATCAGCTCGGAACGAGAAATTGGTAATCCGAGTTCGAATTCCAGTTGAATTACTTTCATTTACTTTCGCGCAAATACCCTAGGGAAAGGTATTAATCCGTCTCTTCCATCCAGTTATGGGTTAAATAACAGGATAGATTTGGTTCTATAGCCTTGGCTGGTAATCGGTCTACCGCAGAAATTAATGGCAGCTTACTGCGGGATAATAATCTGCCCAGTCAGCCATGGCTCTTTCGAGACATGATCGCCCAAGCGTGTATCACGGACGACACTTATCTGACTGACTGAGTGATTAATAGGATTAAGAAAATTTACATTGATCACCTAACGTATTTTTCTGTAATGGATGCCCCCAAAACTTTAAAAGGTTAAATTAACATCATTTTTTATGTATATTGCGCTGAATATACTTATTTTTACCCGACAGCAATTTGGAGGTTGTGGGGACCATGGAACCACCTCTTCATTGCTGTTGTTCCCAGGTCTACCCTGACCCTGATTGGTAGCACCTGTTAGGGTCCCAGCTATGGGCAAATAGTTAACCACCAAACTGGGGTCAAAACACTATGAAATTATAAAAATAGATTTTTATAGAAAAATGTATATTTTTGAATAAAAAAAATTCCCCAAAAATAAAAACAGACTTTTATAGAAAAATATATATTTTTGAATAAAAAACATTCCCAACAATAAATTTTTGAATGAAAAATATTACCAACATTATATTTGTAAAGAAAAAAATATTGCCATAACACATTTTTTAAGGGAAAAAATTATTACCAGCAATACATTTTTGAATACAAAATTAGAAGATATTTTCAGTTTCTAAAATAAAAAAAAAACATTTCATCAAAATCTGACTAAATCAATTTTCTTACTATAACTGAACATTAAAAAATACCTTAAAACCCCACCTTTTTGGCATTAAATAACCCACAGAGGTTGATATGCCGTTAAGCAAATCTCAAACTCAAAACTTATTTTTATACAACTGTTACCAGCTCTGACAGGTTGATAGTGCACGAGGCTCTTTAAGAGACTAAATGGAATTGGACGAATAAAACGATGGCTGATGGCGCCACTGGAAATAAATAAAATAGAATTAGTTAGTGAATAGTTTCACATTCCTCTTTTTAACAGTCTGGTGGAAACTAAGAATATTTCAGCACTTCGGATAAATCGATATATATGGAATAAATGTCCTAGCTTCTACAGACCTACGGGACTTCTCAATTTGGTCAGGAACTTTCGTGCTAAATTTGACCCTTGCTTCAGCACATCAGTATCAGGTGTCACAGTCAATTATATTCCGAGTTTATAAAACCACCGAAAAACGAACGGATATAATTTTTATTAAACTCGGAATACACTATGGAAAACATTTTGTAAAAGTAAGTTATGCATGTATATCATAAAACGTTGGTTTTCTCAATCTGGTATAAGGGTTAGCATGCTTGTCTTTCTCTAAAAATTACTAGTGAGTTCAATCCTTACTGGGTTTTTTATGCTTTTGTCTTTGTGCTACATCTAAGTTACGCTTATAAGTTGTTTTAACCAACAAGAAAAAAAAAAGAAACTTTTAAAGAATTATGTTCTTCAATGAAGTATTTACTTTCATAAGTATTTATAATTAAGCATGTACCATATTAAATTGGATACTGCTGCCACATCTGGTCGGGTGCCCCTGCTATTCACCTCAGGGTTCTTGACAAAATACAACGGAAAATATGTAGTGTCATCGATACAGACTTGGCAGCTCGGATGCAGTCGCTGTCTCACCGGCATGACGTGGCTTCCCTGTGCCTCTACTATAAATTCTTTCACAGCTTCTACTCGAGTGAACTTATATCACTGGTGCCCCCTAAGTATGAATTTACACGAGCTACTAGATTAGCAACTAGGTCCCACCCTTTATCAGTGAACCCGATAAAGTGTAACCGCAATTTCTACTTTAACAGCTTCTTTTCACGCACATCCAACCTGTGGAATTCCCTTCAATATAATTGATTCCCCGACAGCTAAAATCTCCACGAATTTAAATGTAAGATCAATAGACATCTCCTATCATATTAACTCACATCCATTCTCTCAAGCTCTTTTTTCATCTATTCCACCCCCATCCTCGGTATCCTCATCTGTCTATTACCTTCCCCCTTACATTTCCCATAAACTGTCCCTCTTTCTCATCACTTTTCCCTATGTAGCCTCATGAGCAACATTGGCAGTAGAAAATGCCTTGCTTGGGGTGAGATGATTAAAAAAACATTTGCATGTATTATAAGAACAGATTTGAAGAAATAATTATTTTTGTGGTGAGTGTTTTGTTATGGGTCTTCACAACATACAATCCGTTCAACACCAAATTTCGATCTTTAACAACTTTAATCCTACTAGGACATTTGTTCCCAACAAATCGTTAGAAGATTTCATGTTCACTGTTCTTTTTTTTTTTTTTTGCTTTTCGTGTTACAACTTTTAAGCAGTCTTTTTTCATTATATATCGTAAAAATGTTACCTGCATCTTTCTGATACTAAGTACAAGTGAATTGTTAGTTACAGATTTCCTTAAAATATTTATCCCTGCTTCCGTCCTCTTTGTCAGCAAGATAATTTGTTGCCTCCAGTCTTTTTTACATATGTAAGAATAGTTTTAGGCATTCACTATCATATAACTAAATCAATATATTAGAGAAGTTGAGAAATATTTTATTTTTTCGAAGAATATTTTCTTATATATTAATACTTTACCAAGTTTTTGGAAACGTAGATTTTAATTAGACTTCGCATTTACATTTTATTTTCATTTACTTGTTACGTTTGGGGACTCCGGGTTTAAAAACAAGCTCTTACAATTCAACATATGTTCGATTCTATAATCTCCAATTCGTATTCCACAACATAGGATGTACCTTTTACAGACGACGGTATGTAAAATTTCCACACTTAATCCTTCATCTAATAATGTATTACCATAATGCACGAGGTATTTCTGAAATGTGTAGGCGGTGATTATTTATACTTCACCATGTCAGTCAGTCGCTTAAGTGCCATACGAGTTTCACGCTTTGGGTGATCATGTCTCGAAAAAGATATGACTGACTGGGCATAAAATTATCCCACAGTAGTTTGCCATTGCTTTCTGTGGTATACTGAACCTATTTGACCTATTATTTAACCAATAACTAGAGAGAAAAACGGATTAATACTGTTGTGGGATCTCCCTCTTTTGTATATGATAATGGACTCGACTGCGTGTACATATAATCCTGCCATAGACATCTGGAATCACAGTTGTAGTTGCAGTTTACAGTGGAGACTAGACTAGCTCTGTGCTCCACTCAGCTAGAATAAGTTAACCGGACATACTATTTCACTTCAAAGACTTGTATATATTTATTTCTTCTGATAGTATTCTTGAATTGACTCACCCACTTTGTATATTACCTTTAATATAATCTACTTTTCTATCCCCATATCTGTTTTTGCTTGTTTATTATTTTGTGCCGTTCCTCATCCGGAATCCACAAAAAATACCTTTTCCAAAGGTATTTCTGAGTGAGTGAATGCAAGGAATTGAACTGGAATTCGAACACGGCACCCCATTCTGTCGTTCCAAGTTGATATCCACTGCACCACAACGTACTGCTCCCTGTACTAATCTTAAAACAAAGTAGGAGGGAACAAAGAGTATTATAAGGATTTTTTCGTTTCTCCTGACTTTACCATCCACGCGGTGCTATCCGTTATATCATCCTTAGTTAACCCAAAGTTGAAAGAGTAGATGTAGAATCATAAAGTTCTCAAGGAAAACATGCAGGTAAGTGAATATAACTAACCCAACTAGAATTCAAATTTGGTTCTCTGATTTCGCATTCTGAGCTGTCATTCATTACTCCAGCCGTACATCCAGGGTCACAGAAAGTGATATTCTTGAGTGGTCACTCATACATTTACTGAACAGATTCAAGGTTGCTTAACTTCGGCCATCGGATGAGAACTGGTGTTTCATTGTTATATGGCCGTAAGCCTTTAAAATAAGACAGCGTGCATGTATACACTTTTCATTTGGCTTGTTATTTTTTTTTATTATATTTGACAATAAATATCAAATGGAATAAGCAAACATTTAGAGAGTCTTGGTGTAGATGTTAAATCAATTCGGTGAGATGATCGAACCTTGAAAGCCTTGTCGCTTTATGCTTACTTGCTTGTTTTCTGTCCGCATGCAGCCATTTTGTTTCAAATAAATGATGCAGACTATTCTAATATTAGCATAAAAATCAACGTTTTGAGACAGTTCAAATAACTGATGGTGACATACATCAACAAATAAATTGGTGTAAAATATGAAAATATATGTATACTCGCTCTTATATCTTTATTATGATAAAGATGGCATTTGTTGTCTCAGTGTCACCAAGAAATCTATAAAAATATTTTCTTATTTCGGGTTTAATTTTGCTGTGAACTGTATTCATTAAACACCTATTGATAAGCTCACTCACTTAGCTAAGTTAATTGTCGGAGAGATCGTAATCTTTTGCATTTTTTGCCACCACTATGAAAATACATCTGGGATTCTCCAGTATTTCACCATTGTCTTGCATGACATGTTTTATTTCAGTGATCTAATCAATCTCAACACATTTACGACTTACAGTTTTTTTATAAAAACAAATCTGGTTCTGATACTTTGTTCAGTTTCCTCTTGGCTTCTTAGATTTTCGATATTTATCGGGGGTACCTCGACACAATGCCTAGCTAGGAACACTCGCAGACGCTTATAGTACAATCGTGTAAATTTTCAAGAAAATCGGTTCACTCGTTTCGGAGTCTATACGTAACGGACACACACATATAACTGATTCTTCCATGTTTTTACAATTTGCTGCTTTCTTCTTAACTTTGTTTGATCATTTGTGTACATTTTTCGTTTCTATTATTTTTATTTCTGTTTTTAGATTATGTATTTCATTTGAAAGAGCATAATTGCAGTAATCTTATTCAATACCTTATTCCTGTCTGCTATGTATATATTCCGCAATGCTTCTATTTATAAATTTCTTTCTGAGCCATTACCTATTACCTTTTAATGGTCTTTACTTTATATACTACTAGCAATATAGCTTGGCGTTGCTCGAGTGTAATGAAAGCTTTAAAACTAATCCATGGTCCGGGAGCTCAGACATAGCGTAAAGAATATTTGTGTGAAGTTTGGTGAGAATCGGATAAAAATTGTGGATTTGTATAAAGGACATACAGACAGATAAACAGACACACACAAACATCTTGCCTTTTATATATATACATATATATATTATCGATTTTCTGCGCTATTGTAAGAACTGCAACCTTGAAACTTCTGAATATCGTTTCTTATGTCTTTGTCTGTGCGGTAAAATCAGACCACTCCGTCTATAACCCAATTTTTTCGATTATCGTTTTTCGATATTTATCGGGGGTACCTCGACACAAACCCTAGCTAGGAACACTCGCAGACGCTTATAGTACAACTGTGTAAATTTTCAAGAAAATCGGTTCAGCCGTTTCGGAGTCTATAGGTAACGGACACACACAGACACAGACAACCCCCCACACACAAAGTTCCGTTTATAAATAAGTTTAGATTTAGAAATACTGTGCTATTCTTTGGCATTGCTTACGGCCTCATTATATTTACCACTCAATTTTTTTGTCTCCTTCAACGATATCACTCAATCTAAAGTGTCTTACTTTGAATTCCCGGCCTCATCTAAGCTGGTATATATAATCTTATGCATGTCTTTAAAATTTTCCTACCCTGGAATGTGTGGTGATACCGACCGAGCAAAAGCGAGGGACAGGATGTTTGCTCTATAACAACCAGAAAGCAAAGGACCAAAACCCGACGGTGCGCATCCGGGTTCGCGCGGATGTTCCAGCTAAAAAATAAAAATTAATCAAATATTAAATTTCAATTTCGCGAGCCTACGCGAATTCTATTTATCAGTCAATAGAAAGCCCAGAATCAAATACAAATGTGAAAACCCAAACGAGCTGCTTTGATCCAAAAAGCAAATATACAGACGGATACAGACAGACCCCAGCAGCCAGAACTTGAGGAGAAGAATCTAATCAGTATCCCCTTGACCCAAGTCAAGCGGCTACTACGTTTGCCTCTTTACTTCTACCCTGTCTCAAAACTACTTACTGACCTAAGGAGCCACTACATCAAAGACATTCCTCACTTACACGCTCCTCACATTCCTAAGCATTAATTCTCTTTGAGCTTATTATTTGTCATGAACATTTTAACCTCCGTTGGACCTATACTTCTAGTTATTACTTTATTTGTAAAAACATTAATTGATATGTGTATATATAAAATGATATTTTCAACTCAAATTGCTTTTCTTGATTTTATAATCATTTTATGACTTATAGTGGGCTATCTACCACAAGGCCAAATTCCGTTAACCTGCAACAGTATACAATTATACTTCACTAAAACTAGAAAAAGAATAGATAAGGTAACCCACTATAAATGCATTGCAATGTAAATTATGCGTCGTTTTGGATTTCTTTAATTTCATGAAGTTTAATCTGATACTTATCTAAGGCATTTATGTAAGATTAAACCAGGAATTCTCTATCTTATCGGTTGTTAACTAATACATCTAATTTGTTTGCGTAGACTACTGGGCTTTTCCCATACCCACATACATTTTCAGTTTGTCCTGTTTATTTATTCTTATCTCCCACTCCCAAAATGGCGTCAATGAAATATTAAAATAATGAAATTGCTTTGTACCATACTATTGGTGAGCAAGGAATAAAAATAAGTACAACTCAAGTATGTAAAACAAGTGTTTTTTTTTTGTTTTTTTTTGTGTTTGTTGAATTACTTTGCAATACATTTTCTCTTGATTCAAAGCCTAATTTAGAATTTTCAGATGAGAATGTTTAGCCACTATGGTTTGGAACTGAAATAACTTAACAAACAAAGGGAAGCAGATAGGAGGCGTGGTGCAGAAAAAAAACGCAAGCAGAAAAAAATAAATAAATAAAACACCGCATCTCGGTCCCCACAATAGAGATTTGGTAATAGTGACGTGTTTTGTAAATTGCATTTGAATAGCGCAGGGAAGATTAGACCAGGAGTAGAATGAAGATTAGAAATGAGTAATACAAAAAAACATTGAGATTACATCGCTAACCAGTAATTGCGACTAACATTTTATTCCAAATATTAGTGTTAAATGAAAAAGCTGGAAAAAGCTAATACATTCTTTACTTATTATTCATTACACTCTGATCATACAGATATTCGGTTTGTTATAAACAGAGCCAACGGGATGAAACTTTCCTTTTGTTATACAGAATGTTATTTACAATTAAGAGATATAACATATATATTTCATATTTACTTTAAAAAATAAAGGAAAACTAAGTAGCCAAATATGTCCACTCTTTTGTGTCTTGTCCCTTGATGATTTGGACTGCCGGTCGTGGCTCTCCACATCATTTATATAATGATGAAATAAATCATGTTTGCCACATTACTCCCATTTTTATATATGTTCTCCAATAGGAATATGTATTATTTAATTTCTTTGAAAAAAGGGATTACAAAAATAATTATTTTGTTATATTGCCTCAGTTAGAACTATAGATTTTTAAAAAAAATTTTTTAGCTTTATTTTTTATTTGTTGTTTTTTACAGCTTAGGAAACATTTATTTAAAACCAAAATTGCAAGAATGTTTGAAGAAAATCATTTTCTGAAAAAAATCTTACTATTTAATCCATACGTGGAAGAATTAGACGATTCGTAACTTTCCAAAGAAATTTAAGTGAATATAATGAACTCGACTGGAATTCAAACTCGGTTCTCCGATTTCATTTCCTGACCTGTTATTCATTACACCACCTGTACATCCAAGATAATAGAAGGTAATATTCTTGAGCGGTCACCCATCCATATACTGATCAAGTTCAAGTTTGCTTGATTTTGGTCATTGGACGACAACCGGTGTTTCAACGTTATATGGCCGTAGGCATTTAAAACAATATAGCGTGCATTCCACTTTCCAGTTCGGCGTGGTACTTTTTTTTGGAATTATACCTAACAACAAAGATCAAAGAGAATAAGTAAAATTATCGATTCTGATATCGATGCATGCCATAGAGAATATACTGTACAATGATTGAAACTGTCAAACGCAATTTGAAAAATATGGTACACGTCGTTTCGATTTTATCGATGCTCCACTAGTGGCTGATCAAATCAAGATTTTATTTCCAAATAATCAAGATGAACAATAAGTAATATTCTCGAAATTTTAAATTGGTTTTTGAAAATTCTGTCTGAAATTCTGCGATGATTAATTACCGATAGTTTATTTACAATGTTTTCGTGATTCTTACTTGTTATGGGGAAACACACCTATTCCTCAGATAATGGACATTCCCTCTCATATTAACAAAAGTTAATAAGAAGTTCTTGAGAAGTTCATAGGAGTTCTTTAGAATTCTATTGGAGTTCAGTAGAACTACTAGGCAGTTGATATTAGTTGGCTGTTAGTCGAATACTAATGAGTCAGCTTTCAGCGGAAGGTTACCAAGTTCCTAACATTTACATGTACTTGTAAAATCTGGGGAATAGTTAAATTAGCTGACAATTTGAAAGAGAGAGAAAGAAATATAGTTTTCTTTCTTTTTCATATACGATAC
This sequence comes from Ascarosepion bandense, assembly GCA_037127315.1. NCBI lineage: Eukaryota > Metazoa > Mollusca > Cephalopoda > Sepiida > Sepiidae > Ascarosepion > Ascarosepion bandense. The sequence goes on along the minus strand of JBBBDQ010001654.1, from coordinate 1,058,355 downwards.
GGATTATTTTGGGCCAGTCGGAAATTTGACAAAATGGTCGCAGTCATAAAAAAAATGTCAGGATTTACTTGATGAGGTCAGGTAGGGTTAAATCCCCAACAGTTTTTCCTGGGAACAGAAATTGTGGAAATTGAAAAATCTAAAGCTAATGTAATCGAAAGAAAGAAGACAGAAAAACATTACGTCATGTGAGCTGTTGATATTTCATTCGTCAAGCCATGGCTCCCCACAAATCGTATGGGTAGAAAATAATCTCATTGGTCAAAAGCTTTGAGTCGGCCAAATCCCCCAAGAGAATTGGGGATGGTTGTAAAACTCCGGACGAAAAGTAAGGACTGTGGAAAAAGGTCCCAAACTGGGGGAGCCATGACCCACGGCTGGTCGCCTACCACAGAACTTATGACTAAAGAATTAATGTCGAATGAAGCCTGCCGCCGATTAACTTTAAGAGTTGATGTTGGATAATGCGCCTTCGATAAGAATTCCGAAAGAACGTTATTGTTATTTTAAATCACGGGAGAATTGAAATTTCTGATTCCTCGTTCGCTCTACTTCGGTAAACTGCGTTAAACACCGATAAGAACCCGAAAGGACTTTGTTGTTTTAGAAGTTGCATAGAGAATTCACAGCGCTGATTATAGAGAAGATGTGAAAAGACTTTAATCAAAAATTTAATGAATACGTGAAAAGACTTTCTTGAAAATTTGAAGAGTTCTGCTAATTTAACGAAACTTAGAAAAGACATTCTTGAAGATTGGAAGCTCTGAGATTTTGAAAACCATCTCTGTCTGTCTGTCTGTCTGTCTGTCTGTCTGTCTCTATCTCTCTCTCTCTCCGTTGTAAACTAGCATTCCAACAACTGTATTATCATTCTGACAATTATATTATCTGCTCCTGTAACTAATAAGTATTTTTTATAAAGACATTCTTTCTAACTCTCCAAGCATGTTCCACCTTATTCATTTATTTAATTTCTTTTTCTTTTTTTTTTTTGGTGTCGTGTTTATTTTTAACCACAAGTGTACAAAAATGCCCGGTCTAATTCTTGTGGAAAGACGGCTACTGGACTTTGCACAACGCGACTTTCTGAGATGAAATAACAATGTGGTCAGTGGTCCGTTGTTGTAATAGACGTCTTGAAAACCAGCTTTTGTGACGAGAGCATCACGACCAGCAACAGCGGTCCGAAAGCGCCGACACAGCGGGTACCGTTTCGACATCATCGCAGCGGGATCCGTTTCCGAACCAGCGAGCGACCGAACCAACCGGCCAGCCGGGTGGCAGTGTCACAATTGGTGTCACGACCGTCGACAAGAACAAGCGTCGCAACAAGCCAGCCCGAGCGAAAGTGTTACAACTGACATAGCACGATTATATCATTCAGTGCAAAAACTATTCTACAACATTGTTGCAGTGGTATTTCTGTTTTCTTTCTTTCGATTACATCATGGCCAATAACAGTTCAGTTAAAAAAAAAAAAACAGAAAGAAGAGGACATGTTACCCCTATTTATCAACCATGGAAAGGGTAAAATCTACACACATACATAAATGGAATAATTATCTGACAATTACACGAATAGACAAATAACATTTCTACCGAAACGCTGCTTTAATAATAACAAAGATGAGGATATTTGTCTCACTGGAAATAACGTTTTGAAATAAATAGTTTGATGTGGGAACTCATATAAGATAATGAAAGAATATACTTGGGCATACGCAAATTTGACAACGCAAGTGAATTGTGTTTTCTCTTGATGATTTGCACTGCCGGTTGTGGCTCTCCACATCATTTATATAATGATATAATAAACTATGTTTGTTACATTACTCCCATTCCTCTATATGTTCTCCTATAGGATATGTATTATTTAATTTCTTTGAAAAAAGAGATTATAAAATTAAATAAAAATAATATTTCAAGTAATTAAAATTGTCAAACGCAATTTAAAAAATATGGCACATGTCGTTTCGACTTTATCAATGCGCCACTAGTGGCTGATCAAATCAAGATATTATTTCCAAATAATCAAGATGAACAATAAGTAATATTCCCGAAATTTTAAATAAGTTTTTAAAGTTTCTGTCTGAATTTCTGCTATGAGTAATTATGGATATTTTATTTACAATGTTTTCGTGTTTGTTACTGCAGAGGTACCTATATGGACAATAACAGTTCAGTGCAAAAAAAAAAAAAAAACAGAAAGAAGAGGACATGTTACCCCTATACATAACCCATGGAAAGAGTAAAATCTAGACACATAGATTAATGGAATTATTCAGCTGGAAATTATCTGACAATTACACGAATCAACAAACAACTTAAAACAAAAAACATTTCTACGGAAACGATTCTGTAATAATTGCACAGATGAGGACATTTGTCTTACTGGAAATAAAGTTTTGAAATCATTAGTTTGATGTGGGAATTCATATCAGGGAAACAAATATTGACTAACGATGGAAAATAGAGCGTTGCAAATCAGACCAGATTCCAGTTTTGGTTTTAGCGTTCAGCTTCTAGTCGAAGAAAATAATTATTTGGCCGGATCGTCACCCGATAAAAACAATCTTTGAGGTGTAATTGTAGCAGTCTGAAATTTTTTTTTCTGTTGTAAGCGATCCAAAAAAGTAGGATGAGGGAACGTCCTGTCCAAGCGCCATCGCGTGGTGATCAAGCAGTTTGTATCTGTTTTATACTGCTAGGAACCACTGTCTTATATAATAAATAAGCCTTCTCGTCCTGTCAGCTTTCGACTAGAAAAAATCCTGTAGCATTATCCCAGGGTCTGACCCTACTTTCTTTCAGACTCTGTTAATCCTGCTCCGATACTGGGATGACCTTTTTCTTCAAGACGATACATGTTAGAACGGTTTTCTATTACAACCTGTACATGTGTCCTTAACAGTATCAGATAACGACTGATATCGCTACAAAACAAAAAGTAACTACGTAAAATCTACAAGAACTAGGAAAAACAACTTGTATCAGATGAAATGATCAAACACTCAACAAAAGAAAATCTCCTTCAAAGAACTGTAATCTGAGTGTATAAGGAAACTGAAGAGGAATCATCCGTTATGAGCTTCTGAAGAATTAAAGTAGTGATTCTAACATGTCAGTCAGTCAGTTGAGTGCAATATGTGATACACGCTTTGAGCAATCATGTCTTGAAAGCGACATGACTGAATGGGCAGAAGATTTTCCCGCAGTAGGTTGCCATTGCTTTCTTCGGTAGACTGGTTGCCAGCCAAGGCCATAGAACCCAATTTGTCCTGTTATTTAACACACAACTGGAGGGAAGTGACGGATTAATACCTTTCCCAAGGCTATTTGCGCGTAAGTAAATGCAAGAAATTCAACTGTATATCGAACTCAGCACCACAACGCACAATTTGGAATAGCGTACCTAATTAGCAAGCCTAAATTTCTAGATGAACTGGAATATTTAAAGTATTGCATTTCATACAGTCATTTTGATCTAGATTCTTACATATATTGATTGCGTAAATATATAACATTTAAGACAGATGAATGATTCATTGATGAAGGGCATTTCATCTGAGATATTAGTGCCCGCAAGCAGTTTTCGATAAGGTGATATTTTGTCAATTAATATGCAAGATAGATAGATAAGAAAATAAGAAAATCGACGTGATTGCGATACATGAATTCATTGAAATAAGTAGTTGATATAAACATCAAAATAAATATATATTTGAGATAGATAGATAAATAACATAATCTTACAGATTAAGACGCATGCTGGTGGTTTTGGGTCAGGAGAATTTTTCAATGTTATGTATCAATCCATGATGTCCATCTGATTTGGAAATCAACGGTTCGAAATCCGCATTCAACGCGCTCATAATTTGGATGAGAATTCCGTCATTCAAATCCCCAGTTAGGCTTCCGAGCAAACTACACACACACACACACTGGGCGAGTAATATGATATGCGCTAAAAAGACTGCCTTTCTTCCACCTAACGCCCCGTGGCCCAGGAGTAGAGTCGCCGACTGACGCCAAATTCGAGCCTGGGTTGTGTAGCAATCGGAGTCTAACCCTACTTGATGAGCTGTGATACAGCGAAACAGATCTGTCTGCGGATGACAATAATATATATATGTGTGTGTGTGTGTGTGTGCGTGTGCGTGTTTGCGAATAGACATATAAGAAAATGGTGAGGTATATATTTAAAAATGTTTGTGAATATAAGTGCTCTGAAAAAGTTGGGTCTACGGCCATATCTAGTTGAATCATCGATTACCATAAAATCGTATGATATATGCAAACCTACTCAGTTCTTAGATGGCTGAAAATGTACAGTGTTAGAAGAAAACGAAAAACAGAAGGCGACATAAAAAATAAAACTTACTTTGATCACCATATGTCAACAAAAAATATTTGAATTATAAATGATACAAAATCGTTTACTCCTGAATATCTCCTACTCAATTTAGTGTTGATTAAGCCATTTTAACCCAGTGTCCTCATTTGAGGACAGCATTAATAACTGTAAAAATAATGGGTATAAATCATTATATAAACCTATTATTATATATATAGGTGGTGAGGGCATATTGAATCATCAATAAAAATTACCTTCCAAATATTGTCCGGTTGGAAGAAAAGTTCTGGTGATTTGTAAATGAATTTGATGTTCTAAAACTTGAGGACACTGCGTTAAAATAAATTAAATAGAACTAATGTAATTACTTAATCGATCAATTTAGGTATTCATATATTGAAATAATTAAGCTAAAACAATAATTTCTGAATTTATATTTTAGAAGATAAAAGTCATTTATGTTAACTTCCAGTTTATTTGTTGATCAAGTAATTTATTGAAAACATTGTAGTTAGACGTTTGTTTGTAATGATAATGTTATCGAAATAGAAATGATCTTGTGTATTCTCTTTATTAATATTTAATCAATTTCAGTAGATTTCTAATGAGGTTCAATTACGCTGATTCCTAATAAACCAGTTCTGCCGATGTATCGAATCCTTTTTATAAACTCATGCCTTTTTTAGTTTTTATTGTGCTGTCTTAACTAAGTATATTTGTAACGTTGCTCTTTTAAATAAGAAGTATTTTTTCAGATGAGTATATCTGTCTGAAAATGTGTACTTGCGTATAATGTGCACAAGAAAATCCGATAGTCATTGCCAAGAATTATATAAGAGAAATTTCGTATTTTTCATTCAGGCTCATCACAGAATGTGCGTTTCTTGTTATAAAATTTACGATATCACCGGTGGTCGAATGAATAAAAAATGTCCATATATAGTAAATATGGATTATCGCCTTTTTTTCTCCTAAAGGAATTGTTTTAACGAAAACTCTAGTTTCCTAAAAGCTTCTTAAAGCGCTTGAGGGGTTTATTTTATTTTTTTATATATTTAGGAGAATACAATAAGTGCTTTTGCGAAAATTAATGAAACAAAACTGTCAAATTTCAATTAGTTTGTTTCACTTATGAAATGGAATGTATTTTTTTTTCTTTTACATAATTTTCCCAAAATATTACTAAAATACTCAAGGGAATAAATATATGAAAATTAGGATGTATTATTATAGTAAATGTCGGTTCCAAACCTATCGGCGTTATTGGAATATACGCATTGTTAAAAATTGTGCCAATAATCTTCTAATTTGGAATAACGTGCCTATTCTTCTACTTCTATTTGCATTGTCCTTTCAGGACGTAGGCGATTATGGCTTTCCACGTCTCACTATCTCTGGTGGCTTTTAGCACGCTTTCTCCTGTAACACCAATGCAACCCCCGTTCTGTCATTCACCTGCTCATGCTAATCAAATACGTTATCAGCTGTTTTTCTCTGTCTTTTATCCCTCTATCTGGCCTGTTACTATCAGCTTCTCTAAACCCTTCTTCCTCATTGCATGCCCCAGGAACTTTAGTTAATTTTCCTGATGTTCAGTATTAATTCCATTTTTGTTTCCACCTTTTCTAAAATTGCATCATTGCTCACATGCTCAGTCCACGATATCTGCAGCATCCCTCTGTAGAACCACATTTGAGTTGCTTCAAGTTCTTCCTTCGTCTTTGATGATATTGCCATCATTCATTGCTATATTGAAGAACTGACATCACATAGCATCTAGTACTGTTTTTTTTTTGTTTCTAGTGAAAGTTTCCTGTGTCTTAATACTTTGTCAGCTGAAAATGCTAGATGAACTAGAATATATTGAAATATTGCACTTCATACGATCATTTTGATCCAGATTCTTACATATATTGATTGCGTAGATATATAACATCAAAAAGAGATGAATCATTCATTTATGAAAGGTATTTCATCTGAGAAATTTGTGCCCACCAGCAATTTTCGATTAGGTGATATTTTTTCAATTAATATGCACGATACACAGGAAATAATAAAATCGACATGATTGCAAAACATGAATTCATTGAAACAGGTAGCTGATATAAACAAAATAAATAAATATTTGAGATAGACAGATAGATAAATAACATAATCTTACAGATTAAGACACATGCCGATGGTTTTGTGTCAGGAGAATTTTTCAATGAAATATGCCAATCATGATGTCCATCAGATTTGAAAATAATCATTTCGAAATCCGTATTCAACGCGGACATAATTTGATGAGTCCGTCATTCAAATCTCCAGTGTGGCCTCCAAGTAAACTATATATATATATATATATATACATTTACACTACCGGCTGTAATTATTAGGCGACCCTAAATTTATTTTTAAAGAAATGATGTATTTCATACTATTTTTAGTATTTATTGCCAAGTGGATAATTCAAAATGGAAATAGAATGTTTCTTTTGCTATTTTTACTTCGCAAAATTTTACAATGCAAGGAAGCAAAGATAAACTCGTCCGAATCACCCTTCATTTTTTTCATTGTTTCATTGATAAAACTGCAACAAATGTAATTATTAAATATTTATAAATTCATTTGATGCACATATTATTGTGCAGTATTAACAAAACAATCATCCTATTTCCATTTACAATTATTCACTTGGCAATGAATACTGAAAAATAGTATGAAATACATCATTTATTAAAACACTTGGGTTGCCTAATAATTATGGTCGGTCGTGTATATATATATTTACATAAGTGTGTGTGTGTGTGTGTGTGTGTGTGTGTGTGTGTGTGTGTGTGTGTCAATAAATATACAAGAGAAAAGGAAGATAATTTACATATTTGAAAATCTTTTTGAATATAGGTGCTCTGAAAAAATGGGCTTACGGCCACATCTGGTTGAATCATCGGTTTCAATTTTAGTCACATGAGATAAGCAACGACGAACCTACTCATTGCTTAGTTGAGTAAAAATTTACAGCGTTAGAACTCTAAATCCAGGAGACAGCATAATAAAAAAAGAACAATATCAATAAAAATTATTAGAATTATCAATGACACAAAGTCGTTTACTCTTGAATAGCTTCTAATCAATTAACTGTTAATTAAATAATACTAAAGTAATTGCTAAATCGACTTCTTGAGATATTCGTACGTCGGAATAATTGTGATAAAGAAACAAATTTTGAATTGATATTTTAGAAGATAAAAGTCTTATTTATATCAACTTCCAATTTATTTGTAAACTGAAATGCAATCGCATATTATGTAAACCGAGGAAAAATATTTGAATACATCAAATGTTTTCCAAAGTTCGTTAATTTGTGAAAATGTTTTAAGAGTCAAATACTTCTGAGATGAACGAATGCGAGAATAAAAACTTGCGAACAAAAATTCAGCAGACAACGAAAGATGTTTATAAAGGAATCGTTTGTTTCTGTCATATAGACGACTCCAGTTATATCCGGCATCTAATATCGAAATTGTACGAGAGGAAATACATTTAACAGGAGTGAGAAAAGACAGGAAGAGAAATAGAATTAACATACAGTCGTTATTTTTCTGTCTACATGAGCAGAGTTATTAGCGTTTCAAGCAAACATATACGAAAAATATAAAATTGGAAAACGAAAGAAAGAAAATAAAATAAATTTTTATGAAATACAACTCGATGATTAAAGCCTAAGCCAGGGCAACATTTTAGAGAGTGAGGGCCGAAAATATGTAGAATCATGGACAAGAGCCAAACAGCTATGGCTTCAGTGTCATAGAGAAGAACCATGTTATTAAATATGTGAATAAATTTTCTATGTTTTTGAAGAAAACAAAGATTCAATATAATTTAATATCTGACGGGAATTTTGTTAAAAAATATTACATCTTAAAAATAAATGTTTCATGAATCAGTACTGAAAAAAAACTTCCATTAGAATCGGTTAAAAACACTATTTTATATTCATTTAAATGTGCCCGCTCACGAAAGCAATTTCACAGAAAAATGAGAGTGAGGCCGTACGCTAATTTTGGCGATCCTTACAAATAAAAAATAAAAGTAAAACACATTCTCCAGGTAAAAAGAAATATTTTTTTAAAAATTTCGACGCAATATATTCAGACTATCAACGGTCAGTTTGGTTTGGTTTACCTATATTTATATCGTTTCCACACTAAGGTAGCGGGCCCGATAAGATTCACTCGAGGGCCCGATGTCGCCCACGGCCCGGGGGTTTCCGACCGCTGCCCTAAGCAATAGAATATATTTTACTGGCAAACTGGAATATTTCTTAGAGATGTAAAATATATTTACTTTGCTTTGTATAGATTTGTTTTACTTTCTTGATATCTGCTGCTAGTGGAATTTTTCCCTGAAAAGTCTTTAATCGTGTAGGGTCATTGTGCTGTTTTGATCATGAGCAAAAGTATCCATTTAATCGATAAAAATATAGAACTGAATAACAAAGGCTATAAAAACTTCCAAATAAATATAGATATATTTAGAAATATATTACGACAAAGTAGAAGGAAATACAAATTATAAGTAAAAGAAACAACAGATAATGGTTGATCGACAAATACATCACAAAAGGTGGCGCTCCTCGTTATTTAGAGCTCAATCGATGACAAAAAATTAATATATGCACAGAGGAATAAAAGATAGGAAATAGATACTACCGGAGAACCTGCAGTATAAATCAGAGATATATCGCATTTACATATAGTAAAATGTTTTTTTCTGCTTTCAGATGGAAGGCTAAGAAGACTTAATATAAAAAGATACAAACATTTTCAGTAAAATATCAACGGAATAAGTGCATTAATCATGATTAAATATCTGTTTCATATGAACCCTCTACATTAATGTCACTGTCCTTTCGAAAGTTTAGAACTAGCTGCGTCATAAATGTTGTCCGCCCGTGTATTGAATATTGCTGCCATATCTGGTCGGGTGCCCCTGCTGCTCTCCTTGGGCTTCTTGACAAAATACAAAGGAGGATCTGTAACGTGGTTGATACTGACTTGGCAGACCGGCTGCAGCCGCTCTCACACCGGCGTGATGTAGCTTCCCTGTGCCTCTTCTACAAGTACTTTCATGGCTTCTGCTCCGATGAGCTTAGATCACTGGTGCCGCCTAAGCACGAATTTACACGAGATACTAGATTAGCAACTAGGTCCCACCCTTTTACAGTTAAACAAATAAGATGTAACCGTAAATTCTACTCCAACAGCTTCTTTTCTCGCGCTTCCGGCCTGTGGAACTCCCTTCCACAAGTCTGCTTTCCCGACAGTTACAATCTCCAGGTGTTTAAATGTAGGGTCAATAGACACCTCCTATCACACTAACTCCCAACTATTCTCACAACACTCTCATCTACCCAACCCTCATTCTCGGTATCCTCACCCGCCTATCACCCACCCTCTGTTATTTCCTATATTTAATCAGCCTTTCTCCACTCTACGTAGCCCCCTGCACAGTAGTGGCAGTGACATGCCCTTGCTCGGGGTGAAACGCTTATAAAAAAAATAAATAAATAAATTATATTTTCTCATTCATTCATCAAATATTTGGCCGTCTGAGTCACTTTTGTAAATATCGGCTTTCAAGCACAATCTCGATATCTCGTGAAAGATGAAAATTCATATATACAAGTGAGTAAAACTGACATTTCTACCCTTAGAGCATTCGGAAGGGAGATACATCTATGCTTGTCACATTCACATTTATTGCCTTTGAGATTATAAAGATGAGATGCACAATAGAAGCGTCTTAGAACTTCTGAGGAACAGATCCTGAATCCTAGATTAAATAAAAATATCCCAAATTTTCGAAGCAGTTGATTGCTGCACCATCTGTTGTATCGCCAAGGTGACAAAATGATACCTAGATACCCGTAATAAGGGATATTAATACAAAAAACAAACACCAGAAGACAGAAAAACACGTTCAACAGAGGAGAGGTTAAGTCATTAGAGTCGCAGAGAGTACAGACCGACACTAATCGTTAATGACATTCCGAAGGTAACAATCCCATTCTTACAGAAGAGGATGCACGAGGTAGATGTGACATAAATCCATTTAAGTGGGGATACCAAACCCGTAAACTCGGAAAAAAATTCATGTCTACGTTCCCCAGACGAGACTACCATTCTACGATCCCCAGTCTGAGTTACTCTTTGCCCGAAGGCAGTGTGTCAGACAAATTCAACGACTAACACCTGAAATCGATTTTTCTGAATATCAATAACAATCTGAATTCCCAGACTGCTATTATTCATTAATTTTATAGCTACTCGGGTTCACAGACCATTCCATACTTGAGAATGCTAAACAACACCTCTCCCCTGAAATGTTTCGTCCGTTGGAAAAGATGTTTTCCTTTTGAATCGATCGTTCCCGGAGCTCTTATTCGCTTTTGGGAGTCATCGGCAATTCGAACATGTATATTACTTCTATGGGTTCTTCCTTACGCCGTTCAGTAGCGTGCCTTGTTTTTATTCGGTATACTTGTCTCCTTATAATTCATCTTGGTTGTTTTATAAGGTACATCATCTGGCCAATTCGCTTGTCTAAAATTCCTTCTTCTCATGGATCTTTACCTAGTTTGTAATTTAAAAAATAACCTCTGTCACCAGGTGTTGTTTAGCATCTCAAACTAATTCGCGTTTGTCGTCGCACTTCTGTCAATTCATAATTTCTTTTTCTTTATTTGGTTTTAAGTTTATCATTCCTGCATAAAAGGTTTACGTTTGGTGTGGCATGGTAGACAGATAAAAAATTTCTTTAGCTGCACATTTCTTGTTTCTATTTGTTGTGCCTTACGGTTTTACCCTTTCACCCAGTTTTACCCTTTTAAAACGTCTATAAATCGTTCTACCAACCAGTTAGGTTTTGCATGTCAAATGAGTCACTGTATGCATTTTGCAAAAGTTTGCGAAGCCCCTTGATGAGAATTCCGTTGTCCGATACGATCGTATATGGTACACCAAATCTTGCGAACAATTCATTTAGAAATTCTGTTGTGATCTTTGTTGTCGGCGATTTGCATGTGAATACTTCTGTCCATTTTGAAAAGCTCTTCCACAACAAACTAGTATATACCTATCGGCCCTGCATAATCTATGTGTAGCCTAAGACCAAGGCCTTGTCAGGTTTTGACAATGGGTTTTGTTTCTGCCGCAAACTGGCAATTCTTGACCAAGTGTTCAACGATTTATCTATCCCGTTTCAATACACGAAACTGCAAATTTCGTAGTATTCTTTTTTGTTAATACGGCCGGGATGACCACTCATTCACCATACAATAGTATGTCTTGACTAATTGAAAAAGATATTTTCTTTATTTTCATTTTTTCCCAAAAACTTTCTTTTTGTAAGTTATGAACTTGTCAAAATTAACTTTAGATCTAAACTCATCAATTGTGACAGGTAATTCTCTCAGAGTATTATACATAATATTCTTATTTCTGACTCACAAACTAATGAAGCTATTACTGTTTCTTTTAAATCCGTCTGCATGCGCTATCTTTTTTTAAGGCAAATCCTCCATTTTAAGGAAATAGTTTAGAAAGGTAGTCTCCCTCCTTTGCAGTATGTTTGCTGTATGAGTTGAAATAACCAACGTACGGTGATCCGTTTGGAAAGTAAACTGACTGCCTTGAATATACTTATAAAATATTTTACAGCAAAAACCATTGCTAAACATTCCTTTTCGATTTTTGAAGTATTTTTATTCCGCTAGCAGCATCATCATTGAGACGTCATAAACAGCTTATAGTTTTCCATTTTGTTTATGAAGCAATACGACCCCCTAACCCCAAGTTGCTGGCATCACTTGCTACATATATGTATTTTCTCGGGTCGTAATGTGTTAAAGATAGATTAGAAATTAGAGCCTCTTTCAATTTCCGAAATGGTTTTATGCATTTTTCAGATAATACTCATTTTTCATCGTTTTTTAACAATTTATTCAAAGATGATCTAAGCTCAGTCATGTTAGGAATGTAGTTACTTTAGTAGTTCGCTAATCCAACGAATGCTTGTAATGGTGCAATATTTGTAGGTGCTTGCATGTTTTTATAGATCTTTCTCATCAATAATTTATTATGAATACATAATCTTTGTAGAGAAAAATGACATTTGTATATATTAAGCTTAGAATTGTAATATTTTATACTTTTAAGCACCTCGTTCACGTGCTTCGTAAGTTCATTACTGTCTATGCTTGTAATTAACATATCGTCAAGACATACCATAGCGTATTCCAAACCACTGAGCATCGTGTCCATTGCTTGTTAAAAAATTGCGGCTACTACTTTTGTTCCGAACAGTAATCTTTTAAACTTAAACAGAACCTCATGCGTATTTAGGGTTAAAATTTTTGCACTCTCCACGTCCATGCAAATTTGTAAATATGCTTTTGACAAGCCTAATCAGCTTTGTAATTATATCTTCTGCTGATCGTATAAGGGGAATTATGCTGTTTCAGGCATTCATTTACTCCTGTGGTGTAGTCAACTGGTGTAGTCAACATGGCTTGTCAACTTCAATTCGTCTGACTTGTCAACTTCAATTCGTCTAAGACCAAGCTGTTGTCTGTCAACCATTAGAGGCAACCTCTCCTGCCTCCCATAAACATGGAGCAAGCGATTCTCCAGGAGAGCAATACACTAAGCTTCCTCGGCCTTACCCTGTCCTCAGATCTTAAATGGAACCACTATATTGAATCCATAGCAAAATCTACGGCTAAGAAGGTTGGGTCACTATGTCAATCCAGGATGTTTTTTTCGCCTGAAGCCATCATGAATATATACACGTCAACCAGTCGTCCATGCATGGAGTACTACTGCCATTTATGGTCAGGCGCCCCTGCCGTTCTCCTCAGTGTTCTTGACAGACTCCAAAGGAGAGTCTGTAATGTGATAGGTATTGATCTGGCGGCTCGACTGCAGCCACTTCCCCACCGTTGAAATGTGGTCTCCTTTGTCTGTTCTATAAATACTTTCATGGCTTCTGCTCGGACGAACATAAGTCACTGGTTCCTCCTCAACAGGTGTTTACTCGTGCAACCAGACTGGCAACTGGGTCCCACCCATTCACAGTCAGGTTAACCAAATGCAGACGACAATTCTACACCTGCAGCTTCTTCTCTCGCACTTCCCGCCTGTGGAACTCGCTCCCATATTCTTGCTTTCCTGACGGCTACAACCTCCAGAAATTTAAATGCAAAGTCAATACTCATCTACTAACCACTGGACTCTCTCCCCACCCTCGTATAACCTTTCCTTTCTTTCCACCTATGTATCTGTCATCGCACCTGCATTCTCAGCTTTCTATTGCTCCTTTCTAACTAGTTTGTACTCCTCACTCTTTTCTAATTAATCTTTTTACAGTTATGTAGCCCCCCGCACATCAGTGGTATTTCTGCCTTGCTCGGGGTGAAAAGATTAAAAAAAAAAGTCGGCGCAAACACTGATTTTATTATTTTCTTTAGGTGTACTGTTGGACCCGCCCATTGACAGCAATTTCTTTTTTCTATAATGCCTAATTTTTCTATACGTTCTTTTTCTATGTCTTCTCGTACGGCAAATGGTAACGGTCACTGGAGCTATCTTTTCTTTTAACTCAAGCATTGCTTAGCTTTATAACAAAATCCTAGGCCTTTACAAAAAAAAATCTCGGAATCTTGCCTTTAAATCCCGGTTTAAATTTTCTGTATAATTAGATGATCCAACAACATTGTTATAAAATGTCTTGATAGAAATATTAAATAAATCGAACTCTTCTATCCAATCAGTAACAAAGAGATTCTGCGTTTACTGCATGACATAGGCTATTTCAAAACAATTTGCTAGGCTAACGTTTTTAGCACGAAATTCAACATTTTTATCCTATATGTCTTCGGCAGTTTTTTTTTTTTTCTTACATCAGTATAATGCCGGTTTACCAATTTTATTCCAGGTATCCGCGTTAATACTTCTCAAGTCTTAGCCTGTATCAATTTGGATTTTTACTTTATAGTTATTAAATTGGGCATTTGTGAATTCTATCTTTCCTTGCGATTTATTCACCTATGGTATACTGGATCATGTTTTGGTTTTGTTTTGAATTTTCATTTACAAAAAAAATTATGACCCTTCTAATTCTTGTTTTAAAAATTCAAGGCAGCATTTCTGGAAGTCCTTTAAATTTGGTTTTGTTCCTGATTACTGAAATTGTTAAACTGTTCGTTTTCTTCAGTAATTCTGTACACATGTTTTTGGGGATAATTGCTTTCCGAGCTTTTGATGACAAATCTGTTATAGATGTGCTTGTATGAAATCTATGTAGCCAAATCTGTTTTATTTGTTGATATGTTCGTCGTCAGTCTATTGTTTCCAGCGTAGGATTTTTTTTTCGACGTATTGGTTTCGCCAATCAAAACAGCAAATATTTGTCCACCACTATAATAAATAGTGTATTTTCTTCGCCGTCATTCTGTTGTATTGCTAAGGTGGCAGGATGATACACAGAAGATGTGGGCTGAGTTTTTACAGCAGACTATCCGTGCTAAGGGATATTAATACAAATAAAACAAACACCAGAAGACAGAACAACAAATGCTAGAAGAGAGGTGAAGTTAAATCGTTAGTCGCAGATAGCACAGTCCGATACTAATCCTCAATTGCACTCCGAAGGTATCAATCCATCTCTTCTTATGGGAGAATTCCAGCAGTAGATGCAGCATAAGGCCATTTAAGTGGGAACGCTGAGCCCGTAAACTCAGACAACAATTTTGTCAGTTTTCCTTAAATGAAACTCTACCCTTCAGTGGATCCTCGTCCGAGTCTCTACCCGCCCAAAGGCAAAGGAGTCCGATAAAGTGGACGACCGACCGACGCACGCAGTCGATCTCCCTCAGAATTTTAAATGACACTCCAAAATACCAGACTACTATTAGTCATTATTTTTTTATCTGCTCCAGTTAACAGACCGTTCCATTCTTGAGAGCGCTAGATGGGTATTAGCTGCTTTACAACAATATATCTCTTAATATGTCAACATTGCCAAGGGAACTCCCATTTGTCAGTTATTTTATGGCATTTTTCATCTCCGCCACAGAAGAGTAGCAGATAGCTATCCAAATAAAGATGTCTGTGGTAGGTTGTTAAGATGCTCACTAACATTCGACTCCATTGAAGAAATATTTTCCCAGCATGTTGAAAGAAAATTTATTTGATTTTGTTGAAATTAGCATTGGTTTCTGGATTTCTTGAACTCGTAACGTTTAGTGACAATATACTTGTTTGATACCCATTGACAATGTCACTCGGGAATATTATCTAAAAAGTTCATTGAATCAAACCAGTATTGATGTTTCCTATTCAGAAATCGTAAAGACATTTTTAATTATTCGTATTCAGCCCGTCTTAAAACAATCAATCTTGATTCAGTGATTGCACTGTACCAGTTAACTTTCTGTCACAAAGTATCTGAAAAGATTTTAAGTTTGCAGTGTTGGCTAAGTTTTTTACATCTACACTTCAAGATGTTGAAGTGAGGTTAAGAACCAAACTACGGAATCTATATTTTTCGAATTTTTACAAAAGTTTGCTGGCTGACCACGGCTGCCTGTCCGACTCGCGTCAGATGACGCCAGAGTATGGTCACCGATATATTTCAAAACTTGCCACGAAACCGGTAGCTGCCCGTCCGATCACTGCGACCAGTTGTCGTCGGTTAGGCGTCTGACTTGCCTCAGATAACGCCAGCGCGTGACCACCGAACTCATCGATATTTAGCCTACAACGAAGGACTTTGACCGATTGCCACGGATCCGGCAGCTGCGCGCCCGATCAACGGTGGCTAGTGAATCTAGCCTTGTATGATATTAATCTACGATCAGACCAATGCTGACTTATGGATAAGGAACATCCATTTTGCTTCCTTCATCCAGGATAAACCAAAATCATACAGTCAATGAGACAATAGTGACTGGATTGGAGATATCTCCAGTTTGTTTTCTGATAGTTAGTAAGCTGCAAGACGGCGTTGATAATCAATTGTCAATACTCCCTACAAAAGGGACCTTATCACATTTATTCATAAAGCACTTAACCAAAAGATGAATGTATTAGAATAATTAATGTCTCGACTTTAAGTGTGTTTATTTTATTTACTTACTATAATCATTTTATTTACTATGCAGAACGTGAATGTGTAGACAACACAATTACTATGTGCGTTGTAGTGCAGTGCATATCGGCTAGAATCGAGAAATCGGAGGGGCGAGTTCGAAATTCATTTAAATTCCATACATTCAATTACGTGCAAATACATTGGGAAAGGTATTAATTCGTATCTTCCCTGCAGTTATATGTTAAATAACAGAACAGACTGGATTCTATAGCCTTGGATAGCAACCAGCGACTGTTAAAAGAGCTCACCAGTGACCTATAGAAGGAACGAATAAAAATAGGCTACGCTTATCTAGAAGTTTTTATTAAGACGGCCTAAGCACTCGTATATCCTGGCACCTACTGTTCGAGAAAAAGACCACCATTCAAGTGGAAAATCAGAATCAAAGTAAAGTAAAATCTACCATTTATTTATGTTAATCAATACAAATGGTCCAAAGTCAAATTAAAGCATTCTGGGAATGTTATTATGCCGGTCGAAGCAATAGTATTTGAAGCAAGTGTGTGAGGGTGATATATAGAGATATTAAGAGGAATCAAATACAAAAAATAAAATGCGTTAAAACTGAAAATAGTTTTTAAAATTAGTTATTCGAAACTTGTATTTATGAATAGAGGTTCAAAATCTTTCCAGCTACATTATTAAAAACTGTAAAAGTATTTGAATTTTGTATAAATTTGTGAATTTAAATGCAAGTAAAAACTGAGGTTTTCCAAACATGCTACCCATGTTCAAATGATTGGAATAGTCACCAAAATGCACGTGACAAAATGAAATAAACAACTTGTAGCTAAGTTTAAATAACAGGCACATTCTGTTAAAAAAAAGTAATATCATTAATGCTAGTAATATATGAAATGCTCATTCTGTTCAGTTTAACACATTGACTGCCAAACAAATGATAACTTCCTGTTGAGAGATTTAATTATGACGCCGGATGATATTTCGTGAACGGCATTTTCTGATAGATTTTCATTTGCGGTAGCCAACAACGTATTTTTTTTTTTGCAGTGAAAGCATAGTAAGAAAACAATTTAAGATTTCATCTGAAGCTAAATATGAAATGATTAAAAACGCTGTATCGCCAAAATTGGCTATTATAAAGTTTACGTTTGAAGTCATATTTCGTAATTGATCTCTTGCAGTTAACGTATTAATCCATTATCACGCTTTATAAGCTCATTTTTTCTTTAATCCAATTTGTATATCATCGTCGATGTAGATAATCAGATTCAAACTAGTTCAAGTTAATCTAACATACTGGTTTTAGTGAAAAATTACACCAAATCAAACATGACCAATGAATTATGATTCTAAACCAGTTTTTTAATGGATTTCAAACATAGGCACTGTAATGGGGGCGCTAGAGGGTGTCGTCAGTGATGTCATCGCGAGGATCACTAGGGGGTTTCGGGACTTTCAACATCATACAGCCTCACCGCGCTGACCCGACCAGAGATGATCAGTTTCTGGCCCACCCTCGATAAGCACTTTCAGACACTGAAAAATTACGTTTAGGACCGGTACGAAACCTTGCAAATGCTTCTGATTGGCGACAGTCAGAGCCACTTTCCATTTAGAGCTCGTCCGAAACATTAATTTAAACGCAGAATTTCGGTGAATTTTAGCTAACAATATGTTTTGGAATCCAGGCACTCTCTCTTTTGATCCATAACCAATTAGCTGTTCTTTCCGATTCGATCTTCGTCCTGCAATATTTGATCATTAATCAGTTTAATACAAAGTACGGTAAAAGTCATTATCAAGTGACTGTTGTCCAACCAAACGTTCAATGCAAAGAATCTTTTAGAAACTGCACTCAACGCATGTTTACAAAATCTGAAAATATCCAAGTCAAAGCATCGTGTAGCCGGATACTTGTAAAAGACATGCAATGAAGAATATGTTTAACTGTGGAAGAAACCATTAACAATGAAAGCTAACAATTGAAAAAATGAAAACCTAACAAATGATATAAAAAAAGGATGCAGAAAAAACTGTTTTTGCTGACAAGAAACATTTCGCAATAAAAAAACTGGCAACTGGGTCCCACCCATTCACAGTCAGGTTAGCCAAACGCAGACGACAATTCTACTCCTGCAGCTTCTTCTCTCGCACTTCCCGCCTGTGGAACTCACTCCCGTATTCTTGCTTTCCTGACGGCTACGACCTCCAGAAATTTAAAAGCAAAGTTAATACTCACCTACTAACCACTGGACTCTAGCTCTCCCCCCTCCCCTGTATAATCTTCATGTTCTCTCCGCCCATGTATCTGTCATTGCACCTGCTTTCTCAGCTTTCTATTGTTCCTTTCTAACTAGCTTGTACTCCTCACTCTTTTCTAATTAATCTTTCTACATTTATGTAACCCCCTGCACATCAGTGGCGTTTCTGCCTTGCTTTTTAAAAAAAAAATACAATTGATTTGGGGTAAGTATTAAAAAAGATAAAACTCTGAATAGTTAAAATTTATTGATAATAAAAGGATATAACAAAGATGGCTGAGAAATAAACGAAGAAAATGGTCTTAATGCAATACGAATTATTAATTAACAAGAAGGAAATAGTTTGGGATAAATAATTATAAAAAACTCCAAATGTATACAGAGGCCTAAAAGACCTGAAAGACCAAAACGAACCGCTAATCAGACGAATGTGGCATACAACAAAACGGAATATCTGCCACAGGAATGTAAACCCCATAAAATAAGGCTGAAAAAAGATAAATACAAAAAACAATGCTAGTAAAATTAGAACATTTAAAAAAAACTAAATACATTGTGTTCAAAAAAATAATAATAGAAAAATATTTATATACAGAGTAAAAGTAGTCGAGGGGAAGTTCAACTAGGAATGCATATTTAGCCAAATCACCAAGGAGTTATATTACAGAGAAAAATATACATTATTTAGCTCTAAATTTAGAACCGTTAAAAATGAGACGGGAAACCAAATTAATAATTTCCATTTTATTCCAAGTCACGGAAGAGAGCGTAATCTGTGAAGAATCATAATACCATAAATCTTGATGAAATATGGCGTTAACATAGGTAAGGCAGTCCTGCGTAAATGCATCAGAATAGATAACCTCAAGTCGAAGACAAAACTAAGAAAATCTATGCATCAGAATAGATAATCCCAAGTCGAAGACAAAACTGAGAGAATCTGTGCATCTGAATAGATAAGCTCAAGTCGAAGACAAAACTGGGAAAAATCTATGCATCAGAATAGATAACCCCAGGTCGAAGGCAAAACTGAGAAAATCTATGCATTAGGATAGATAACCTCAAGTTGAAGACAGAACTGAGAAAGTCTATGCATGAGAATAGATAACCTCAAGTCGAAAACAGAACTGAGAAAATCTATGCGTCAGAATGGATAACCTCATGTCAAAGACAAAACTGAGAATATCTATGCATCAGAATAGATAAGCTCAAGTCGAAGACAAAACTGAGAAAATATATGTATCAGAATAGATAGCCTCAAGTCGAAAACAAAACTGAGAAACTCTATGCATCAGAATATATAACGTTAAGTCGAAGACAAAACTGAGAACATCTGTGCATCAAAATAGATATGCTCAAGTTGAAGACAAAACTGAGAAAATATATGCATCAAAATATATAACCCCAAGTTGAAGACAAAACTGAGAGAATATATACATCAGAATAGATTAGCTCAAGTCGAAGATAAAACTGAAAAAATCTGTGCATCAGAATAGATAACCTTAAGTAGAAAACATAACTGAGAAAATCTATGCATCAGAATAGATAACCTCAAGTCAAAAACAAAACTGAGAGAATTTATGCATCACAATAGATAAGCTCAAGTCGAAGACAAAACTTAGAAAATCGGTGCATCAGAATAGATACGCCAAAGTTGAAGACAAAACAGAGAAAATCTGTGCATCAGAATAGATAACCTTAAGTAGAAAACAAAACTGAGAAAATCTATGCATCAGAATAAACTCAAGTCGAATACAAAACTGAGAATATCTATGCATCA
Organism: Ascarosepion bandense; assembly: GCA_037127315.1. Classification (NCBI taxonomy): domain Eukaryota; kingdom Metazoa; phylum Mollusca; class Cephalopoda; order Sepiida; family Sepiidae; genus Ascarosepion; species Ascarosepion bandense. Next base: position 1,037,801 of record JBBBDQ010001654.1, on the reverse strand, counting down.
GAAAAGATAAGCTCAAGTCGAAAACAAAACTGAGAATATCTATGCATTAGAATAGACAACCTCAAGTCGAAGAAAAAAATGAGAAAATCTATGCATCAGAATAGATAGCCTCAAGTCGAAGACAAACGTGAGAAAATCTATGTATCAGAATAGATAACCTCATATGGAAGACAAAACTGAGAAGATCCATTCATCAGAATAGATAACATTAAGTCGAAGACAAAACTGAGAAAATCTATGCATCAGAATAGATAACCTCAAGTCGAAGACAAAACTGAGAAAATCTATGCATCAGAATAGATAACCTCATATGGAAGACAAAACTGAGAAGATCCATTCATCAGAATAGATAACATTAAGTCGAAGACAAAACTGAGAAAATCTATGCATCAGAATAGATAACCTCAAGTCGAAGACAAAACTGAGAAAATCTATGCATCAGAATAGACAACCTCAAATCGAAGACAAAACTGAGAAAATCTATGCATCAGAATAGATAACCTCATATGGAAGACAAAACTGAGAAGATCCATTCATCAGAATAGATAACATTAAGTCGAAGACAAAACTGAGAAAATCTATGCATCAGAATAGATAACCTCAAGTCGAAGACAAAACTGAGAAAATCTATGCATCAGAATAGATAACCTCATATGGAAGACAAAACTGAGAAGATCCATTCATCAGAATAGATAACATTAAGTCGAAGACAAAACTGAGAAAATCTATGCATCAGAATAGATAACCTCAAGTCGAAGACAAAACTGAGAAAATCTATGCATCAGAATAGACAACCTCAAATCGAAGACAAAACTGAGAAAATCTATGCATCAGAATAGATAACCTCATATGGAAGACAAAACTGAGAAGATCCATTCATCAGAATAGATAACATTAAGTCGAAGACAAAACTGAGAAAATCTATGCATCAGAATAGATAACCTCAAGTCGAAGACAAAACTGAGAAAATCTATGCATCAGAATAGATAACCTCATATGGAAGACAAAACTGAGAAGATCCATTCATCAGAATAGATAACATTAAGTCGAAGACAAAACTGAGAAAATCTATGCATCAGAATAGATAACCTCAAGTCGAAGACAAAACTGAGAAAATCTATGCATCAGAATAGATAGCTTCAAGTCGAAGACAAAACTGAGAAAATCTATGCATCAGAATAGATAAGATCAAGTCGGAGACAAAACTGAGAGAATTTATGCATCACAATAGATAAGCACAAGTCGAAGACAAAACTGAGACAATGTATGCATCAGAATAGATAAGATCATGTCGAAGACAAAACTGAGAAAACCGGTGCATCAGAATAGATACCCCCAAGTTGAAGACAAAACTGAGAAAATCTGTGCATCAGAATAGTCTAGCTCAAGTCGAAGACAAAGGTGAGAAAATCCGTGCATCAGAATAGATAACCTTAAGTAGAAAACAAAACTGAGAAAATCTATGCATCAGAATAGATAACCTCAAGTCGAAGACAAAACTGATAAAATCTATGTAACAGAATAGATAGCCTCAACTCGAAGACAAAACTGAGAAAATCTATGCATCGGAATAGATAATCTCAAGTCGAAAACAAAATTGAGAAAATCTATGCATCAAAATAAATAACCTCAAATCGAAGACAAAACTGAGAAAATCTATACAGCTGAATAGGTAAGCTCAAGTAGAAAACAAACCTGAGAAAGTCTATGCATCAGAATAGATAAGCTCAAGTCTAAAACAAATCTGGCAGAATCGGTGCATCAAATGAGGTCACCCCAAGTTGAAGACATAACAGAAAAAAATCTATGCATCAGAATAGATAATCTCAAGTCGAAAACAAAACTGAGAAAATCTATGCATTAGAATAGTTACGCTCAAGTCGAAGACAAAACTGAGAAGATCTATGCATTAGAATAGATTATCTCAAGTTGAAGGCAAAACTGAGAAAATCTTTGCAAAGGAAAGAAAGTCTTATAACTGAAGGTAGTAAATGCATCGCTCATGAGTATAAAATATGCAAAACTAAGTAACAAGTGGTCTCTACACGATGACTGAAAATATATGTAAATTACAAATATTGACTGTTCCACTAATTGTGGGATTACTTAAATGATACTCAAACTGAGAGAAATTAAATAAAATCAAAGATGTTCGACTAGATTTTAAGACTGTCTACTCCAAAGCGTTTGTTTTGTCAATGTGGAAACTATTCTGGCGATGATTGCTGTGAATATACAAATTCTGAAAAATGCAAACTGAACGGAGATAAATGCCTTAAACTTAGAAAAGGAGAGAAAATTTTGAAACATAAAGTCGATGGAAGTTTCAGTTTACACTGAAAGCAGGAAACAATACGTAAATATTTCAAGGAATTTCTGATGAAGTGTAAATTACAAATAAATTGTTGGAGCATTTTAGTTAACATCTTTACTGTAAAATTGTAGCTACAAAAGTGCATATGTGCCGAGTAGAACTGTAACACACCGCTGTCCGATTCATACAACCGCTTTCTAAGATCAATGGTTAAAAATGGCTTTAATCATGTGAAGCCTGTATATCTTTACTTTCTTGACGAAGATCATCCTTCGTTGTGTAATCAGAATCAGAACCAAAGAAATGAACATAAACTGCATCATGTGATGACTCACAAACGGTAGAAGCAACTAAAATGTTATACTTGAAAGGAAAATAGTGACACAAGATCTTGACGTTCCACTTCTTTTCAAACAAAAGAATGATACCTCTATCAATAGTAGAAAGTATGATAGCAACTACGGGACTTGAGAAAACTACAACCCGAAAAAGTTCTATCTTGAGTATTACTGGTTCCTCAGTTAGTTAATGTCAAATGTTTCCTTAGGCGGAAAAAGCCAATATAGCTACTACATGTTCATCAGTTTACAAACCCATTAAAAATAAGATAAAGAAATGTATGCAGATTTTTCGATTATGATCTCTAAATATATCCGATTATGAATTGTAAAATAGCGAAATTAGCACAGTATATATATATATATTTCATTAATGCCGGTTTCATTGAATAGTATAGACAAGTTTTGTCTATTAATTTTGTGTAGGATCCGTTCATACCGTCTGATATACTTGATGGTGATGTCGTTGAAAGACAACAAAAAATCACAGTATTTGTTGAATTTTTTATCGGGTCTAAGCTTTCGGCTCACATAAGCCATTATCAAAGAGTAAATATTAACACACAGTAAACATAGAACATTTAAGCTATTAACAATAAAGATAATTGAATTGAAAATATAAGTCCATCCCTACCGTGGCGGATGGCCGAAGACAGTGACAAAATAGTGGTGTTATGGTCCCTGGTCTGATTACAGACATTTGAGTACGTTGTTGGAAATATCGAAATTGATTGTATTCAAACCAGGTTTAAATTGTTTAATGTAGAGTGCTTCGAGGATTTTTAGTTTCTGCTTATTATTTTCTTGTTTGAGTATGTACGTGTTATCAACAAGCGTTTTTCTCAGAAGTGTGCGTTGATAACCGTGTTGTCCTAAATGACGGAATATATTTGAATTTTTATTTAAGTGCAACGTCAGACGCCGTGAGAGCGAATTTGTGGTGTAGCCGATGTAGATATTATTGAGGTTGTTAGAGATACATTCTCTAAATGGACATATGAATTTATATACTACGTTGGTTTTTTGCAAATCACTAACGGTGGGGGAAGAGTCGTTGCGGACAAATGAATTAGATGTAGTGGATTTAGTGTAATATATAATGAACTTAATTCTTTTGTTAGAGTCTGTCGGAGAAATATTAGTATTTATGAGTTTTTTTAGGATGTTTTCATCTAGTTGGTAGTTGGAGTGCATCTGGCTACGGTATAAGAGAGTGACATGTTTAGGATTGGTTGGGTTAGTATCATGTGTTGTTTTTTCCATGTTAAGCTTTTTAAGAAAATAATGTATTTGTTCATCAACTATGTAGTTGGGAAAATTATTATTGATGAGTGTCTGTTTTATGTTTTTTAGTTCACTGTAGAAGATCTGATTTGTAGATGAATTGACTTTTGCACGATATAATAGATTTTTCATAATGGCTATTTTGTAATAGTGGGGGCATTCACTGATATAATTGAGTGTGGAGGGATTTTTATATATATATTTATATACCTTTCCTCAAAATTGAGGAAATATATTTTGCAAGAGAAGCAAATTTCAGATATACGGGTTAGTGGCAGTTTACGTTATTATTAGGCATAGAAAAAGAAAAAACTTATCTTTTCAAATAACTTGAAATAAGTTAACAGGTGAAATATAACAGGTGAAATATACATTTTCAATTGGGTTTTTGCTTAATTCTTCTCTAAGACGCGAGTGAAGTCAGATCTAATTATATATATAATCAATTCGTTTTGAAATATACACCTCATGATTGCATAACGCATGTAACTCGGAGTCGAGCTATAGGCATAGGATAATATGCATATTTATTAATATATATATATATATATATATATATATATATATATATATTTCATTTTTAAAGGAGTTATTACGCCAACGAGGTTTTTGCCACCTGGTGTCTTCGGGCGATTTACAATAACTGTCTTTATCTGTTTGTCTTTTTTGCTTATTTAAGAATCCTCGTTCCGTGTGCATTCTTTAAAAATCAAAATAAAACGGTAAAATCACTTATTATAAATCGGATGAAGACAACAGATGGTAGAAGCCTAGGTTGCGTAATAACTCGTTTAAAAATTAAACATATTCAAAAGTTTTACTATATAATTGTATTGAACATATTTTAATACAACTGTGTACTGGTCTAATTTAATTATGACCCAAAACTCAGTAAATAAATAATCATATATATATATATATATATATATATATATATATATATATATATATATTAGTTTAAGAAATGTTACAAAATGGATTAACTCTGACGTATTATTTAATTTGTTTGTTTAGAAATTAATTTTACTGGGTACTCGTATTTGAGTTAATATTCTCTTTCTATAATTAAACAGTATATATATATATATATATATATATATATATATATATACCGGCCTGAATATTCGAGAAATATTGTTATAAAAGAGTTAAATATTGTTTGAGAAATCTCGTATGTTATCCGGAGGACGCGTATTTTCCTAACAGGATTTTCTAACAAGATGATATATATATAACCCTAGAATTAATCGAGAAGTCTTGATAAGAAATATGCGTCTTCCGGGGGATCAATTTTTTTCTTCACAACATTTATCGATTATTCAGGCCAGTATATATATATATATATATATATATATATATATATATGTGTGTGTGTGTGTGTGTGTGTGTGCTTTTTAAATTTAAAAAAAATATCTACTCAAATACGAGTATCCATTAAAGTAATGTTTAAACAAACAAATCAAATATATATATTCTGAAATTTTTCAAAAATAATTAAAATTAAATTTAACTCGTGAATTGCGAAAATCCTTTAGCGTTTTAATTAAATTATGTTCGGGAATTTGTGTTTGTGTGTATGTGTGTAATTGTGTGTGTGTGTGTGTGTGTGTGTGTGTGTGTGTACTTGTAGTAATGGATTATTTTGAGATCTACCCTTGAATTTAAAATCTCTTTGGCAAATTTGTCAATCGTTTATCAACACTGTTGGTAGCAGTTTTCTTTTGTTACTATGGGAATTATTTTTTTTAGCTTACTTCACAGTCATCCACATTTTCCCCTTTTTTTTCTTTTTTCCTTTTCCTTTCCTTTGTCTTTTTTCTTTTTTCTTTCGTTCACCCTACCACTGCTATTCACCCTGACATGGCTAAATTTCACATTTAAACCTTCAACTCAGATAAGGTGAGGTGTCTTCTAATATGAGACATAGGTATCTGTTTGCTTCCCTGTTTATTTCTTTATATTCAGAAATTATTAATCTCACCCCATTTTATTTTCCTGTGGATGAAAATTTTGGGGGGTCTTCTACCGGTATGAAATTTTTTGTCATTTGAATTTGATTAAATAAAATCTTTCGTTTCGCCGTTGCTGAAGAAACGAGGACGTCCTCGTAGAAATGACTATTCAACGGATTTAAACATTGAAATTTTGTTTTATATACAGAGAGAGAGAGAGAGAGAGAGAGAGAGAGAGAGAGAGAGAGAGAGTAGGAAACTAATAAGTTTAACAAATACTAAGACCTCAACGTTTGTTTAATTAAACTTCGACTAAACTGAAAAACAAAAAGATTAAGTGACGGAATTCGTTAGCATGCCTAAGATCTTTCTCAAAGATACAAGGAATAAACAAAGAATTTTGACTGATCCTTCCGAGGATTTTTGTAGTTATTGGTTACTGGTCTCCTTGTGTAAATTATACTCAGTATTTATTTCTGTATAAAAATACAAAAATTGTGGTACAAAGCCGAAAAGGGGTGGGGTAAGATTGGTCGACACTAGCTTCCCTATACCTAGCTAAACACTATCAAGACCCATTCACTCGTTACAATTTGCACATTCACCACAAGAACCCATCAACCACCTCCCAGTCCTTCATACACTATAATACCACATATTTACAGGGGGTACCTAAAAAGGGAGAAACAAACCCATGACACTAAAAATGCATTTATTTATAATAGAATATATACTTAAAACACTTAATAAAAAGTGAAATGATGAGAGGAGGATGAACCCAAAAACAAAATAAAATACAAAAACTTTTAAAAATAAAATAATGAATAATGTTAGTAAGTCCATCCCAAAAAAAGAGTGGCTGCTGTATTCCGCCCAGCCGCGAAATCAAGAAGCTCATTCGCTAAGGGAGTTGTGGGGTAGGGTAAAGTAATTAGTGGAATGGGACAATCAAAGGCTGACCCATCCGAGATAAAAGGGGGCCGAAACAAGCTGGGAAGGTTGGGAATCTCGACTTTGATCATAACAAAAAGAGAAAGCCGGGAACAGGCTAAGAACACATTCATTCACATTAACTAGGTACACAAAAGAGAGCTACCTTAACCAGTGGAGGGTTTCAAAGAAATCCACCCCAATGTAACTAGCAGATCTAAAAGAGAAAATCAAGGCTAACCTCCTTCACGCGAACCAGGCTCGCCACATTGACCCATCTTTTGCTGAAAGCTGTCGAAGTCAAACATTTCAAATCAGTTTTAATCTTCATTTTGACATGATGTTCAAAATATCAGATCAAATCCTGATTTGAAAGACGCTGATCTCGCAGGGCTTTCTCCTTTCTCGTCGTCCAAATCACCAGTCGAGCCGTGTCTAGCAGCAACAGAAACACCAAACGCTTCATCCTAGAGAACGGGGTCCACACAATATCATAGGCCAATGCACGATCAATGAGCACAAGCTACCGCGACGCGATACGAGCAGTCAGCTCAACCTGTGTAAATTATACGCACAGTATAAACACAAATTCCCAATTAAGTTCGAAACTCCTGGCTTTAAAATCTTTCTACTCATGTTTTAATTAATCAAAAAGTTAATATGTAATAAATATCTTATTGCCAATACTATTATTTTTATTTTTTATTTTTTTTGGCTTTATATTCCTGAAACTCTCTTATTACATCTACATCTTATGAAAAACACACATGGACTATGTTTTGTTATATATATATATATATATATATATATATATATATTTCAATGCAATTTTTATCCGAAATTGTTTCACGTAAAGATAAACGTTATCTTAGTTACAGGTGTTTCAGTTGTTATCGCTTATTTTTATTAATAAAGTCAAATTGATAAACACATTTTCTCTTTAGTCGGACTTCACAACTTAAGCACTCTGTTATTTAGTCAGTTAAATGCCATACGTGATACACGCTTGGGCGATCATGTCTCGAAAGAAGATTATTCCACGGTAAGTTGCCATTAATTTCTGCGGTAGACTGGTTGCCAGTCAAATTTATAGAACTCAGTCTTTCCTGTTATTTAACCCACAACTGGAGGGAAGAGACGGATTAATACTTTTCTCAAGGATTTTTTAAATGTCAGTGAATGAAAATATTCAACAGGTATTCGAACTCGGCTCCCCGATTTCTTGTTCCGAACCGCTATCCACTGCACCACAGTAATTACCCTGATTAAAATATAGAAAAATTAAAAACGTATAACAATTGAAGTGCGTGTTCTCACCAAATATTATATCTATAGTAATAAGAAATTTTATATGTATGTATATGTTTCTGCGTATGCGCACTTATTGATTGAGTGATTAGAACGTTCACTCTCAGATATCAAATCATTCCACGATCGATTTTTCAAGAAGATTCTTTCTAGAAATTATCTGTCTATGGAGGCGATCACCTTTAGCAAGTGTCGGAAAACAAATCTATGAGTTAACTAAAAACTTTTGTATGAAACCGTACGAAAACCCGTCAATGTTTTAGCGAGCATGAAGTCCCAAGTAACCGTGACCGAGGGTTTGAGCGTGCTGGGTTTTTTTATATTGCTGATCATGTCTGATTTTGCGCTCTATATCAGAACTGCTTAGTTTAGTCGCTATATAAACCAAATGTGGGCTCTTTGCGTGTTGAACTAACACAAATGTTCCTGAACAAACTTTTGCAATTGAAAGTACCTAGTACCTTTCGGTTGCGCTCAGAAAACGAATCTACCCGACTGTTTGATATAATATACGAATGGAAATCTCCAGACGGTTCAGAGATGGCTGAATTACTTGAAATATTGAATCACCCTGAGATTTATATATATTCTTTGATATAATGCGACTACGTTCTCACCCATTTTCTAAATCTTAATTTTCACTTTGAATTCTTGAACAGCATTTTCTTGCTTGGCGTTGGCTAATATGCCCGAACTGATATCATACTAAGATTTTACTCTATTCAAGGGAAGTTATTTTCTCTAATAAATTGCAAGTATAATACTGTAAAAAAAAACGGTTTTTCTTTTATACATTAATGAATTGAGTGATAGATATTTGCATAAAATAAATGGCATGTTGCTTAGGGTCGTATCAACAACAGGTTTGCACTTACTAACTCATCAAAACAGAGATCTAAGACTTGGATTGAAGCCAATTTCAAACAAAGAATACTTTGATTTCAAAATCCCGGAGGAAATAAAATGAACAACTACTCATCGATTTTTGCAAAGAAAGTAGAGCAATTTATTGGTACTAAAAACAAGAATATGTACTACTTCTTACGTCTAGAGGAACATGACATTTACAAGTGGTTTAGTTATTGCCATAGCTGATCGACCAATTTATTAAACTTTATAATCTTTATCTGCATTACTGAAATAGGGAATTCTTTATCTACTAGACTACATTACATTGTTTAAAACACTAAAATAGATACGTTGACATGAGCTGGATTTGACATTCTGTTTTCGTTTAATTAACGATTAGCAGGTTTTTGTTTCTTTCCTTTCCTACCTTCTCTATGGGTTTTAAATTTTTTTCCTTCAACCAGCCTCTACACAATATTATCTGTGTCTCCTATGTTGGTAAGATTATGGGGGCTTGCATGGAACCTGGTTAGTCTTTCCATTCTCTTAGTGCCATATTTCTGTATAGGATACATAAACTCGATGAGAAAAGGGGTTTGTCTTAAGCCTCATTCAGTTTTGGTTTATTTGCACAAGTCGAATCCTATCCGCTTTTAGATAATTTTTCTTACTAAATACTGCAAGCTTGCATTTAATATTTTTCCCAAACGTCCAACTTAACACTCATATTGGTTTTCTTTATTTTCTTTCTAACATCAGGACCCAGAGAAGTTTCATTCTTCGCCTAAATAATCATCATATCCTCATTAGTGTCAAAAATTGCAATATGAGCTCTGGTAAGAAAATATTTGAGAAAACCATAAACATCAAAAAATTGCAATATGGACTCTGGTAGAAAAAGGGTTATTAGACATTAGATTAGGCTTAGTTCCTGTTATCTCGCTTAGAGTTATGAATTTAATAACAGCAGTGGTGAACAAGTAACTTGCAGGGTTGGAGGGAGATGACTCATGACTTCTAATCGAGGCTTTAGGTAAGAAATAGAGTTCATATACCCCATTGATTTTAATAAAAGGTTCGGTTCGAAATTCCTAGCACCTGAAGAAAGCCGGAGCGTACAACGAACGAAACGTCATACAAATGGCATCAAGATGTGGACAATAGTCCGAATATATAAATACTGTAAATACTACTTCACCTTAGAAATATAGACAATTAGAATGATCTATTATTAAACGTCGTACAAATGGCAACAAAGACGAGGACAATAGTCCGAATAATGTAAATACTGTAAATACTACCTCATCTCAGAAATATAGACAAATATAATGATCTATTATTAAACGTCGTACAAATGGCAACAAAGATGAGGACAATAGTCCGAATAATGTAAATACTGTAAATACTACCTCATCTCAGAAATATAGACAATTAGAATGATCTGTTATTAAACGTCGTACAAATGGCAACAAAGATGAGGACAATAGTCCGAATAATGTAAATACTGTAAATACTACCTCATCTCAGAAATATAGACAATTAGAATGATCTATTATTAAACGTCGTACAAATGGCAACAAAGATGAGGACAATAGTCCGAAGATGTAAATACTGTAAATACTACCTCATTTCAGAAATATAGACAATTAGAATGATCTATTATTAAACGTCGTACAAATGGCAACAAAGACGAGGACAATAGTCCGAATAATGTAAATACTGTAAATACTACCTCATCTCAGAAATATAGACAAATAGAATGATCTATTATTAAACGCCGTACAAACGGCAAGAAAGATGAGGACAATAGTCCGAATAATGTAAATACTGTAAATACTACCTCATCTCAGAAATATAGACAATTAGAATGATCTATTATTAAACGTCGTACAAATGGCAGCAAAGACGAGGACAATAGTCCGAATAATGTAAATACTGTAAATACTACCTCATCTCAGAAATATAGACAATTAAAATGATCTATTGTTAAACGTCGTACAAATGGCAACAAAGACGAGGACAATAGTCCGAATAATGTAAATACTGTAAATACTACCTCATCTCAGAAATATAGACAATTAGAATGATCTATTATTAAACGTCGTACAAATGGCAACAAAGATGAGGACAATAGTCCGAATAATATAAATACTGTAAATACTACCTCATCTCAGAAATATAGACAAATAGAATGATCTATTATTAAACGCCGTACAAATGGCAACAAAGACGAGGACAATAGTCCGAATAATGTAAATACTGTAAATACTACCTCATCTCAGAAATATAGACAAATAGAATGATCTATTATTAAACGCTGTACAAATGGCAACAAAGATGAGGACAATAGTCCGAATAATATAAATACTGTAAATACTACTTCACCTTAGAAATATAGACAAATACATTATATTCTCAGTTAATACATAAAGTTATATTTCCCACATTTGTCTCTGTTTCTACAGAGGCAACAATTTTTAGAGTATACCTATTTCTTTTCAGGAAGTAATGTAGCAAAAGTTAAACAAAAATAAAAAAATAACATAAATAAAAAATTAAAAGGCAGATTTAAAGAACCAAAGAGATTGAAGAAGAATAAACTTTTTTGTAGTTTGCATAAACAAACGATATGTAATGTGAATCACTTGAAATAACATCGTTGTACAAGTTGTTTCAGACAGAAACAGCTTTCAGATAAGAGATATCCTCCTGTAGTTACATTTCAAGTAAGTCTGATTCCATTGCCGACAGTGTGCTTTAAACTCAACACTAGTGTTTGAAATCTGAAGCGCTCTCCTGTGTTAATTCGCCCCGGGTGATCGGTAATATTCTTTGAAATAAATGATTTTATCAAGAAACGCATTAAGCAGATAGTTTCATCGAAATATATTAAAAGATATTCATGTATGTTGGTATTTATTTTTCAGTTATTTTTTTAATCTCCTATTTTCTAGAGTTGCTAATATTTTTCTTCGGGTTTAAATAAATCTGTGTAACCAACAGGGAATTTTCAACTGAACCCTTTACTTAATGTTTTCGTTCCAATATCGTCTGTTTTTTATTTTATCTAGTTAGTCACTTAAGTGCCATACGTGATACACGCTTGGGCGATCATGTCTCGAAAGAGACATGACAGACTGGGCAGTGGATTATTCCGCAGTAGGGTGCCATCGCTTTCTACGATAGAATGGTTGCCAGCCAAGACTATAGAACCCAATCTGTTCTGTTATTTGACTCATAGCTAGAATGAAAAGCGATATATTATATTATTACGTAGTAATTAGTAGGCGATCAGTTTATTTCTTCATAGCAATAGAAACCGACCCTCCACTTTATGACCAGTTGAAGCCTTAATCATGTTTCAGTCAGTTAAGTTCCCATACGCCATACCTAATTCGGTGATCATGTCTCTAAAGAGACATGCTTGACTGAGTAAAAAGTTATCCCGCAGTAGGTTGTCATTCCTTTCTGCGGTAGGCTGGCTGCCTGCCAAGGCTATACAACCCAATCTGTTCTGTTATTTAATCCATAACTGAAGGAAAGAGACGAATTAATATCTTTCCCAAGGGTATTTGCGCGTAAGTGAATGCAAAGAATTCAACTGGTATTCGAACTCGGCTACCCGATTTGTCGTTTCGAGTCGATATCCACTGCATCACAACGCACATCGTTTTTTAATACTGTTCAGTTATTGCCCACATGTTTCCAGGTAGTGCAGGTATACACTGCCCGGTGCAGAGGCTGAACTCAAAACCACTATGTCAGTAAATCCCAAAACAATGCTTTTGTCCCCTATAACAATTTGCTAGAGGAAAAAAAGAGCCTTAAACTTAACCAGGCTGCTGATTTGGTTGCATCTACAGCTGGTTGTCATGTTTGATGGCTGCTTTTTTTCATGTTTTGAATGATGCTGCAGTTGAAGTCTGTCTTTCTTTATTACCGTCTTCCATATTGTATTTATTTCTATGCTAAGGCTGCTAAAGATATCAATTAGGGAAATCATTAAAGTATGTATTAATGTTAACTGAGGCCAGGATGTGTGTTGTGGTACAGTGGGTATCGCCTCGGAACGAGAAACCGGGGAGCCGAGTTCGAATTCCAGCTGAATCCATTGTATTCACTTACGCGCAAATACCCTTGGGAAAGGTATTAATCCGTCTATTCCTGCCATTTATGGGTTAAATAACAGGACAGATTGGGTTCTATAGCCTTGGTCGGCAACCAGTCTACCGCAGAAAGCAATGGCAACCTACTGCGGGATAATCTTCTGCCCAGTCAGTCATGTCTCTTTAGAGACATGATCGCCCAAGCGTGTATCACGTATGGCACCTAAACTGACTGACTGGGGCCAGAATTAATAAACACAGCATGAAACTCGACTGGAACGTGATTAAACAAACTTTATAAAACACTCCTGTGAAGTTAAGTCGAATTTTTTTTTAAAAATATCTTTGAGTATTTGCTTGGAACAAATCGCCTCCATGTTCATAAGATGCGGTTTCAGCAAGTAGACAAAAACAGAAGGATGTGAAGACAAAAGTAGGTTTTCTCTTCTTTTTCTGCTATGAGCTTTGTCCTTTCAGGTCGTAGGCGCTCCTGGATTTCCACGTCTCCCTAACCCCGGTGGCTCTCTGTACGCTTTCTCTTGTTACACCACGCAACCCCCATTCTGTCATCCTTCAAATATGTTATCTGCTACTTTCCCCTGTCTCTTTTCCCCTCTATCTGACCTTTGAGTTTCAGATTGTTCAAGCATTCCTTCCTCATTACATGCTCCAAGAACTTCAGCTGTTTTTTCCTTATGCTTAGTATTAATTTCATTTTCATTTTCATCATTTCCAAAACCTCATCATTGCTAACATGCTCGATCCATGATATCCGCAGCATCCTTCTGTAGAACCACATTTCAGTTACTTAATCTTTGATGATATTATCCAGCATTCACTGGCATATTTAAGAACTGATATCACAAAGCATCCAGCCCACTTTTCTTTGTTTCTAGCGAAATTTTCCTGTGTCTTATTACTTTACTCAGCTTCTACAACGCGTTCTTTGCCATGCCAATTCGCCTTCGGATGTCTGTGTCGCACTTTCCGTCTTCTGTTAGAACACTTCCCAGATGTTTAAACTTCTGTACCTGATTTATCTTAGTATGTTTCACCTGTATTCGGTATTTTGGCCCGCTCTTTTTACTGATTATCATGCATTCGGTCTTTTTTGCAGTTTATTTCTAGTCCTTTCTTGTCAATCTTTTCAGCTATCTTCTGTAGGAGGTTTTGTAGTTTACTTTCCGTGTGTGTTATCAGCACTGTATCATCTGCGTACCTTACATTGTTCAAATTGTGGCTTCCGATAATGAATACTGACATAAGATCTAGGGTTCTCAGAATAATCTCGCTGTACAAGTTGAATAGATCTTATCTTATGCCCCTTTATTTCTTCTACTTTTCTGTGCCATGTTCATTCAGGACGTAGGCGATCATGGTCCTTTATATCTTCTTTTCCTTTGTATTGCCTTATGAATTTTGTCTTTTTATTTCTTCTAAATCCTGGTTCGCTATACAGAACCTGGTTCGTATACAGAATTGCGAGAAGAATCTTCGTCCTAGTCAGTCCTGGATTGAAATAGACATGACCACACAATCGTGTATCACGTAGGACTCTTAAATGACTGACTGCCTGATATATCTTAATCACATTTCCTGTTCGTATGCGGACGGACTGATGGTAATGTAGGTTTTTGATTTAGTTAAGTGCCATACGTGTTACACACTTTGGGTAATCAAATCTCGAAAGAGACATGACTGACTGGGTAGAAGATTAATCCGCAGTAGTTTGCCATTGTTTCTGCGGTATACTGGTTACTAGCAAAGGCAATAGAACCCAATCTGTTCTATTATTTAAACCATAACTGGAGGGAAGAGACGTATTAATACCTTTCCCAAGGGTATTCGTGCGTAAGTGAATGCGAGGAATTCAACTAGAGTTCGAACTCGGCTCCCCGATTTGTCGCTCCTAATCGATATCCATTGCACCACAACGCACATCGTAGGTTCTTGATTATTCTAATGCATTTCCCGAATATCACAATGTTGCTGAGTAGTTCTAACAGATCTTTGTGACGTATTTTGTTTAATAAATTTGTTTAGTCTATAAAACAAAGGTATACGTTCTTCTGCATTTGTACTGCTAATTCTGATAACATTCTGATTAAATATCGCGTTCCTTGTCCCGGTGCCTTTGACGAACCGTACATGGTCTCATCCCTGGCCTGATTCAGCTAGTGCTCTATTTACCAAAATCCGCATGATGAGTTTCGTCATGTAGCTCATTACGCTGATTGTTTGATGAAGTTAAAATTCGTTTGGACCTGGTTTCTTAGGCTGTTTAGGAACTTTCGGTGTAACACCACTGGTGTAGATTTCATTTATTATTCCTGTAATCTTTTCTACGCCGAAATCGTCTAAAGCTGTCGGCATCTCTGTTACAATTTCGTCTATTCCTGCCGCTTTGTTTCTCTTCAATTTGATTTTTTTTTAATCATCTCACCCCAAGCAAGGCATTCCACTGCCACTATTGCGCATGGGGCTACATAGGGGAAGGTAAAGAGAAGGAGTGGATAGACATACGGAATGTCAGGAGAAAGGTGATAGATGAGTAAGGATAGCGAGGATGAGGGTCGGGCAGATGGGAAGAGTGCTTGATAGAATGGGAGCAGGTTAGTGTGTTAGGAGGTGTGTATTGACCTTACATTTAAACTCCTGGAGATTGTAGCCGTCGGGGAAGCAATCGTTTGGAAGAGAATTCCACAGTCGGGAAGTGCGAGGAAAGAAACTGTTGGAGTAGAAGTTACGGCTGCATTTTATCGGTTTCACTGTAAAATAAGTGCATCTACTACTTCTGTTTTTAATACTTCCGATCCGTCTGTATTTCTGCGTGCTGCCAGTTGTTCTTTTTCGTCGTTGAAGAGATCTCCGATATATTCGTCTGAAGTAGTTGTTTTTTCCGCTCTAGAGCGGCTGATAATCCTTTAGCACTCTCAAATATGGAATGATCTATGAACGGAAATAGCGATATAAATAAAGATTGAAAACAGTTAGGAATTCGGAGAATCATTGATGATTATTATCCGACTGTGATCTCTGCCACTTTAACATCTTAACCTCTCCTCTCTTTCTAATAATAGTTGTTCTGTCTTATTTCTGTTTGACTTGTTTGTGCTTAATGTTCATTATCACGGATAATGTACTTTAGATACCTCAACACACATCATCTGGTATCGTACTGCCACCTCGGATATACAACAGACTGCCGATATGGATGTCAACAAACATAATCTGTATACAACAGATTTAGCTACGTAGATTTCGAACAAGCAAATCTATAATAACAGATTTGACGTTGAAATCTCTGAGAACAGTTTGGCCCAAAAACATTCGTGCATATTTAAAAACAAAAAACAAAGAGTTTGGCAATAATTTTAATCAGGAACAATAACAAATCTAAAAAATTTTCAAGCAACTAGAATTAGCACAAAAACGGCAATTTTTATAGACCGCAGTTCTTCATTCACCAAGTGATAGCCTGCCTAAATTCTTCAAGAAACGATGATGAACAATACACAACGTTGCAATTATAGGAAATAAGGTGTGAAACGTTCTGATTAAATTAATTAAGCACGGGTATATCTAAGTGTTTACTTGTTATACAAGGATTAATCTCACCAAGTCAAACAGACGTACGAGCGAGACTTCAAAAAATTTGTAACAAGACACGGAAATAACGCTACAAAAATTGACTGAGAAATATCAGCTAATTATAAACTTAAAAGATAGTGCCACAAGTATTATAAAATGGGACATATCTTAAAAGTAAAACCACAAACTAGGAAAGTTAAGATAAATCCATGCTATAGTTGTGGTCAGTTACATCTATACATAGATTGTCCATTCAAAGATGAAAAATAAAAGCTTGTATTACGATTTGAAGGGTTATAAAAGTTTTTGCTTTGTAGAAGAAAAATCAAAAGAAAACTAAAAAATATGCCGCATCTACGTCGAGCTTCGTGATTCGTGACTGTTCTCTCTGTGACTCTAACAACTTAACCTCTCCTCTCTTTCTAAATATTTGTCTTGTTTGTACTTAATATCCAGGAGCACGGATATTGTACTGTAGATACGTCAGCTCATGTCATCTGATATCGTACTACCACTTCAACGTTACAACACTCTCTTTAATATGAAAGTTCTCTCCTTGATTTTTATGCATCTTTTTCATGAGCACTTCTTTTGTCCTGTTAGTTCACTTATTTGTTTATGCATATCTCATTTATTTTTGATATCCAATCTCTCTACTATTTTTCTTTTTTCTTTTTATATCAGGACCCAGAGAAGTTTCATTCCTAGCCTAAATAATCATCATATCTTCATTAGTGTAAAAAATTGCAATATGTGCTTTGGTAAGAAAATATTAGAGAAAACCATAAATATCAAAAAATTGCAATATGGACTCTGGTAAAAATATTCAGCACATTTTTCTCTTAGACGCTCTACCTTTAGCCTGTCTATATATTTTCCTTATTTTATTGTGGAGTTTTCTGTATTCCGTTCCATTGTTTTCTGTTTCCTTTCGTCGAGAATCTCATTTGTGATCAATTCGTTTTCAATTCTACGTCCGTTTTCCTTTGGAAGGTTGTCGTTTGCTGATGTCACTAATGCTTTTTTCAGTGTGTCCTATTTCGATTTTTGTTTCCATTTCGTCTCTCGTATATTCTTTTCATGCTCTCCATATATTTTTCCTTCAGGTTCGGTTCGTTCAAGGATCTGTTAATTGCAGTTTCGGTGCTTCGTTAGGCTTCTTCAGTTTCTGTAGTTTCATTCTTAATTTACATATAACAGGAAGATGTCCGCTTCTGAAGTCGGCAATTGGATATGTTTTGCAGTAAATGAGTTTATTCAGAATCACTCTTTCATAGTTCTGTAGTCAATTTGGCTTTTAATTCCTCCTCCTGGGTCTTTCCTTATCCAAAGCTGCCTTGGATGTACGGGTATTGGCTATTACCGGGTCATTCAATGTGCACCACTGGACCCATTTTTCTCCACGTTTATTGTGGGTCCCTAGTACAGGTTTGCCGGCCATTTCCCCTTTTCTCTTCTTGCCTACTTTAGCATTCAGGTCTCCCATGATTATTCTATACCATTCTTTTGTGGTTTACACTGAACCTTGGAGTTGTCTAGCATGTAATATAAATATTCGATTTCTTCTTTTGCATTGTATTGTCGGTGTTTACATGACTATTACAAATACGTTGAAACGCTTTCCTTTCATTTTAACTACAAGTCATTCAGTTAAGTTCCATACGTGATACACGCTTTGGGCGATCATGTCACGAAAGATACATGACTGAGAGGGCAGAAGATTATCCCGCAGTAGGTTGCAATTGCCTTCTGCGGTAGACTGGCTGCCAGCCGAGGCTATATAACCCAATCCGTCCTATTGCTTAACCCATAACTGGAGGTAAGTGATGGAGTAATACCTTTCCCAAGAGTATTTGTGCGTAAGTGAATACAAGTTATTCAACTGGAATTCGAATTTGTTGTTCCAAGTCGATATCCACTGCACCACAACACACATTCCCCTTATATAGCTGACAGTATCCCAGAAAACACATCTTGTCTTGATCCAGTATCAATCCAACTCACTTTTCATTATTCTCTCCGCTTGCATATATATATTGCTGCGGTTGTCAATGACAAAATACCTCTTATTGAACACCTAGTTTTATCTAAAAGGTTGACGTTTAATCTACTCATCTCCCCTTTTATATTTTCCAGCAGGCCACGTTCGGACATTTGCTGTCCCGAGAATTATTTTTTGTTAAAGTCGCTTGTTAAAAGTCCGTTAACATCTGTCGCTCATGTCGTTACTTTCCATATATTTTTTTTTATAATCGTGTCCCCCAAAGCAAAGCATTTTACTGCCACTGATGTGCAGGGGGGTTACATAGGAGGAATGTTATGAGAAGGAGTGAGAGGTTGCAGGGTTGTCAGGAAGAGAGTAGGAGAAGGAAGAGAATACTGATAAGAGTGGGGTGGACGAAGAAAAAAGCATGTGAGAGAGGATGTAAGCTAGTGAAACAGGAGATGACTATTGATTTTACATTTAAATTCTTGGAGATTATAGTTGTTGGGAAAGCAAGTATGCGGAAGGGAATTCCACAGGCGGGAACTTCGAGAAAAGAAAATCTGGAGTTGAATTTGAGTTTACAATTTTTTCGTTTCACAGTAAAAGTAGGACCTAGTTGCTAATCTTGTCGCTCGAGGAAAGTTCATCGTGGCAGAAGAGCTAAGTCCATCGGAGCCTCAGCAAAAAGGACGGTCAAAGAAGGCATGCTCTATCTGTCGAGCTTCATTGAATGGATAGCGAAGCAGGGCTGTAGATAAATTGCAAAAAGACAAACTTTATTGAGACTTATAAAGGACAGAACGTTGTGGAAAGCCATAGTCGCTAACTTAGAGGAAGTATACGACACGTTGAAGAGGATAAAGGAAGCTTATCAAATTCTGTTTCTATCTTCGGTCATAAAGGGTTTTTTAGTCCACAAAAACAATAGTGAATATTAAATAAGATCTTTTCCTTTGAATGATTTCGTTGGGAGGGTTAAGTTTCAGACGTTAGGAAAACTAATTAGTTTTAAAAGACTTGTAATTTATGTAAATGAGGTAGAAAATGTTTATCATGGAAAAAGTCTTACCGAAAATCGTGACACTCTTTGCATGGAAGTTAATCGATTAAAAACCGCGTCTTTCATATCAAGCAATACAGAGATTTAGAATTCTTTTCATTTTTTTGTAATAAATTTATGTTTTATTGTCATACTGAATCGCATCACTTCTAACACCTGCAGGAGTATTAAAGTTCACGGTTCAAGCTGAGACACTGCTTCGATATAAAACAAAAATGAGAAAAGTATACATTGTGAAAGAACCACATGCATGTAGAGCGACAAACATCAATCATCCGCATAAGCATACATACACGAATACACACATATGTGTGTGTTAGGGGTGTGAGCTTAAGTGAGTGGGTAGTATACAAATCAAACGTTTTATATTAACAATTTTATAAAGTAAAGATTTGGAAAATTTTCAGATATACAGATATTTGTATTTATGTGAATATATAAATTTTCAGTTGACATTAAAAATAGTTATTTTCAACTAGAAAATCTTCATCATATGTATATATATATATATATGCACATATGGATATATATATATATATATATATATATATATATATATATATACTGTTGACATTAAAAATAGTTATTTTCAACTAGAAAATCTTCATCATATGTATATATATATATATATATGCACATATATGGATATATATATATATATATATATATATATATATATATATATATACTGTAGTGGTTGTTACAATGTTTTTAAATTCATAGTATCACTACACAACCATTACAGTATAACGCTCTACATTTGTATCGAGCACTCTTTATAAAGTAAATGGATGAACAAAAAGGTAAATAAACCTACGAGTTCAACAACTTAGTTACAATATATATATATAACAGAATATCTACTTGAATTACGCGTATCGATCACAAATAGTGTTCAAACAAACCAGTTTCGTTAATCTTTGTTAATTTCCGTAACACACACACACACACACACACACACACACACACACACATATATATATATATATATATATATATATATATATATTAATAAAGATTAGCGAAACTAGTTATAAACAAACGACAATTTGAAATGATTTGTTTGAATGATAATAACATCTGTCAATGTTACAGTTTCATTTCTGGAAAGATTATCCGTGAGTATGAACGGATTTAATTAAAAATAAGTAGACATAGTGTCTGCAGTTTATTTGATCTGACATATATACATATATATATATATATACTTATGTTGGTTGGTTGTTTTATTGCATATCAACCTCGTAAATTTTTATTTATTTATTGCTGCTGATACCTGAATTTTCTTTAAACAATTTATTGTTGATTTTATATAAGTTTAATGTCTAGTAATACTTTTTTCTTTTCGAGTATCAAGATTCATTGGGATTTGTTTTTAAGGGCAGGGTCCCCAAATCCTACCCTGTTATTGAACCCATAACTGGAAGGAAGGAACGGATTAATACCTTTTCCAACGGTACAAGCGTTTAGGTGAATGCAGGGTATTCAACTGGAATTCGAACTCGGCTCACCGATTTCTCTTTCCGAGCCGATATCCACTGCACCACAAAGCACATCCGTCACTAAACGCTTGCAGCACCTGGTATTCTCAAGCGGTCACCCATCTAAGTACTGACCAGGCTCAACGTTGCTTAACTTCTGATGATCGAGCGAGACCCGGTATATTCAACGTGATATCGCCGTAAGCCAGATATACCTATGTATGTACGTATACATGTCATTGTTGATACATATTTTACACTTTCAGGTTTATAACATGTATCATGGCTTCTAAGATAGGCGATACCTTAAAAAAGAAATTCACTGTCATCTTATTGGCAGGTGAGAAAACAATGTCAAACTAGGGAAAAGGTTGAAAATCAGCACAAATATATCGAAAAGTGAGAAACTTTGCTATGATAAGAACAAGTAAAAAAAAAAAAAAAACACTGAAGAATACGAGTAAGCTGTAAAACCAACGGATTTTTCTGAAAGAAAAGGCACTGGCGTTTTGAAAGTAAACTCCGAAGAAAATTAAAAATGTAGATTTAAAAAAAAACTGGTTAAAAATATGACAACGATCAAATTTCAATAAACGTTGCGAAAGAAAACGGAACGTATAAAGCAATGCATCACAGAACGATAGGAAATATTAAAACACGGATGATATTTGGGAAGCAACAAAACTATTACCACGGAGAGCATCACTGCCTAAGGAGAGAAACTTAAACAAATACATTTCGAAAGAATTAAGAGATTTATTTTTAATCCGACATTTTTTTAGAAATACGTGCATTCGATATAATGTTTGTATATATAAATATCAACAGTATTTACATTAACGGACTATTGTCCTCACCTTTGTTGCTATTTGTGCGAAGTTTCAGCTGTTGAACGCTAAGACCTTCTGTAGTTGATAGGAAGTTCGAACCGAACTCTTGATTACAATCACTGGGGTGTATATTTCTAATTCCAATATGCCAAGTCATAAGTTATCTCCCTCTAACACTGCATGTAACTTGTTCACCACTGCTGTCTCCTGGGTTTTACTCACAACTCATTGAGTCGAGTAAGAGGAACTAACCAACGTCTATAACCACTGGGCCATGACACACGACCGAAATCATACAAATGGCAACAATAGTCCGAATAATGTAAATACACTAAATACTACCTCATCTCAGAAATATAGACAGTTAATAAAAATATCTGATCTAAACTTATTTATAAATGGAACTTTTTCTGTGTATGTGTGAGTGTTTACGTGTGTGTGTCTGTGTGTGTATGTGTCCGTTACCAATAGACTCCGAAACAGCTGAACCGATTTTATTGAAAATTTACAGAGTTGTACTATAAGCATCTGCGAGTGTTCTTAGCTAGGTTTTGTGTCGGGTTCCTCCCGATAAATATCGAAAATCGATAATCGAAAAAATTGGGTTATACAAGGAGTGGGCTGATTTTAATCAAATTTGAAATACTCATAAAAAAAGACATAAGAAACGATATTCAGAAGTTTCAAGGTGGCAGTTCTTACAATAGTGCAGAAAATTGATAATATATATATATATATATATATATATATATATATATAGGCAAGATGTTTGTGTGTGTGTGTGTCTGTTTATCTGCCTGTGCATCTGTATTTTTTCAGCACTTTTATTTTAGTTTTTGCTTTGGGTTTGGCTCTAAGTTGGTATAATTGTGGTTCTTAGTCTCAGCCATGATGTCATTTACTCAGAGGACTTATTTAGCCTTCAAAATTCAGTTTACGACGGAAAAAAACGTATTTAATATCGATACCAGGAAATCAAAATTTGACTTACATCCATTTATTTTTTTTCAGTCTACGGTTTCGATTTAACTGGAAACAACTATTGCTTTTTAGTCTTTCGTGCCAACGTCCAAAGGCTCTGAGCACCAGAACCATGGATTAGTTTTAAAGCTTTCATTACACCCGAGCCACGCCGGGCTATACTGATAGTTAAATATAAATAAGAGCTGATCAGTTAATATATACTGTTACTAAGTTGCGCCTTTGTATGCATTCTGAAACTAGATGGTGTTCTGTTTGTTTATTAGCCTGTACACTGGACGGGTAGCTTTTAAATACACTGATTTTGTGCCCGTGTATTGAATACTGCTGCCACATCTGGTCGGGTGCCCCTGCTATTCTCCTCGGGGTTCTTGACAATATACAACGGAGAATCAGTAAATCGATCGATACCAACTTGGCAGACCGCCTGCAGGCACTCTTTTACCGACGTGACGTGGATTCCCTGTACCTCTTCTATAAATACAATCACGGCTTCTGCTCCGATGAACTTAGATCCCTGGTGCCCCCTAGATACGAATTTGCACGAGATACTAGATTAGCAACTAGGCCCCACCTTTCTACAGTGAAACCTATTAAATATAGCCGCAGTTTCTACTCCAAAAGCTTCTTTTCTCGCACTTCCCGCCTGTGGAATTCCCTTCCACATATTTACTTCCCCGACAGTTACAATCTCCTAACATACTAACTCGCACCCATTCTCTCAAACACTTTTCCCATCTACGCAACCCTCATCCTCGGTATCCTTACCCGTCTATCGCCCTCCTTCTGACATTTCCTACATCTAACCACTCTTTCTCACCACCTTCCCCGATGTAACCCTTTGCACAATAGTGGCAGTGAAATGCCTTACTTGTGTTGAAATGATTAAAAAAAAGTAGCAATACTAGGTCAGAGTTTGAATACAAGGTCTGGCCATGTACGAAAATTAAAGATTTCACTGGGTTTGGGTGGGGTTAGCTGCCCTTAATGGCAACTGGGTTCCTCGTATTCACAGTTAGGTTAACCAAATGCAGACGACAATTCTACTCCTGCAGCTTCTTCCCTCGCACTTCCCGCCTGTGGAACTCGCTCCCATATTCTTGCTTTCCTGACGGCTACAACCTCCAAAAATTTAAATGCAATGACAATACTCATCTACTAACCAATTGACTCTAGCCCTTCCCCCACCCCGTATATCCTTCCCTTTCTCTCCCCCCTTGAAACTGTCATCACACCTGCATTTTCATCTTTCTATTGCTTCTTCCTAATTGGTTTGTAATCCTCTTCTCCCTCCTCTAATTAATTTTCTTTCAGTTATGTAGCCCACCCACCCGCACATCAGTGGCATATACTTCTTGCCCGGGGTGAAATGATTAAAAAAACAACACTAAACCATTCAGTTGCAGATTAAGAGTCGAATCTTCATGGCATTAGGTTTCAGAAGGCTTGATATCTTTATCGGTGTTTCCATTTTGTCACTACCATTTTTTCTGTTTACCCATTAGCTTTTCAAGAGTTTTATGATTTACAGTTAATTTTGTTTTTGTAGCATAGTTGATTGCTAAATTCCTCAAGAGAACATCGCCCAGTGGATAAAAACTTTGGTTGGATCCAATGATTTGACTAAATGAGTTGTGAGATCAATACCTGGCGACAGTAATGACAGACAAAAACTTATAATGTTAAGTTAAATGGAGTTGACTAAAACACCCAGAAAATAGCATGACTCGTGGAACGGAAACAATCTATCCCAGTCATCGAAATAAAGGGTTTCTTTCAAAATCTCATTCATCTGGAGAAGCTCGAAACGTACAACGGCCGAACGACGTCAATATGACAATAAATATCAGGACAACAATCCGAACATTGTAAGTAATTACAATATCTCATCTCAGAAATATAAACAAATATTTTTTGCATCATATTGATTACTGGTATATTGATCTAAATTTGTCATCTTTAATGGGCACGTATTATACTGTCCAATAATTTTTAACTTTCAAAAAATTACTAGGCTAAAAGTAAGTGACTGTTAGAAATTACAGTGCGCTGATTCCGAATCTGCCAACGGTTTTTCTCTATCGGGTCGCAATGTTTTGAAAATCACTTATTAAACTTTTATATTTTTTCGTAAATTATGGCTTTTTAGACCAAATACTATAGTTTCACTTAATTAATTTAAGTGATTTTAAATGACAATGTTAATGATTGTTTACCATATTTTACAAATATATACAACTATATTTAGATTTGCAAATATATATTATTTAAACTATTTACTTTTACAATTTCACATAATAAAATGGTTAAAAAAAGTTGTGAAATTAACTTAAATTGCAAGAAAAAGGCATACACAAAACAAATCTAAAATGTTAGCTATGTTTATCGGTACTTAGGATTTTTCTTATGCTTGCTACCAGGTTCATCACGTTGTAGACTCTAATTAAAATCTGCCAACATAGCTGGGCTCATTGTAACGAGTTTCCATTGCAGCTATGTCTTGGTGAAATCTTTCACCGTATTCATCGCTTAGAGCTGATGGATTTTACGGGAAAAATAAAAGATAGGCGTGTAGAAAATGAAGCTTTAGCGACATGTTCCATCATAATCTCGGATACGATTTAACCAAATCAGCCACTAAAACTTCATCATCAGCAGACTTATGTTTTCCAAAAACAAACTATTGCATACTCTCTTGAAGCTAGCACATGCTGCTAATTACAGTTCAGTTATAGTATCATTAAAAGCGTGGTCAATCATAAGTTTCTAATCTGTGGACCAAGAAATACACCTTCCTTTTCTTTTGCATCACTTATTAGCTAGCGTTCTATTCTCCCCCTTTCTCTGCGTCTCGACTAAAACGGTCATGGAATTTCTCCAACAAAGACTAAAAAAGATTTGTCTTTGATAAATTACGGCAAGTTAAAAATAATTTTCCAGCTTTCTGCCTACAAAATCGTCTGCTTTTAGTCGTGCAGACGTTATCATTTGATTAACTTTAAAAAAAAATCCTTTCATTCTTGAACATTTTTTTTTATTTAATGTTTCGATTTCAGATTATTATTATTATTATTTTTATTTCTGTAGATTAATGTTTAGTTTTTGTGTAAAAATGTATTTTTATTTCTTTATTTAAATGCAAATATTGCCTAGCGTTCTATTTCTAACTTTCCATCTACTGGAAATGAAATGCTAATCCGGAGAATTAACATATTTTCCTTTACATGACGAGTTATTTGAACTTACTATACTTAATATTTTTATTCTTTCTTCTGCCCAACTCTTTTTTTTTCTTTTACGGGATGTTAGCAACCCGGTAGGATAAAAAAAGTAACCTACAAACGGCGGAGGAACTCTAAATGAGTCAACGGCCAGCTAACTAGAGGTGGTGTCTCAATATATCACCATGGAGAAACCAACAGGATATCACTCCACGATCTATCTATCCTGCGTATAATCATGGCTTTACAATACAAACAGATTTGCCATTTATGCACTTCTTCCATGCACTTAGTGATTATGAGAGAAACTTTTTTGTTGTTGTTTAGGGGTTTTTGCGTTCAAGTACACGTGAATTACAACAATTTCTTCTACGTGGAAAAAGAAAAGAATCACTCTCCTTCCCTTGCATATTAAATTAGGGTTAATCAAGCAATGTGTAAAGCCCGTAGACAACGATAAACCTGCTCTTAAGTATCTGAGAGGAAAGTTTCCCAAATTCTTCTTCTTCTTTTATGTACCCTGTCCTTTCAGGGCGTAGGCGATCATGGCTTTCCACGTCTCTTTATCCCTGGTGGCTCTTAGCACACTTTCTCCTGTTACACCATGAAAACCTCATTAATTGCCCTAGAAACGAATTCTTTCAGATGTTAAGTATAAAGGTCATTTTTTATCCATTATCCCAAAACACCCTAGTTGCACACATCTTCAGTCCATGGTATTCTCAGCATCTTCCTGTAGAACCACGTTTTTATTCTTTATCGGTGAGGAGATTTCCAACATATAGGAGGACTGATATTTCGTAACAATTCAGTCATCTTTTTTGTGTCTGTCGCGATTTTCCTGTTTATTTATAATTTGCTTAGCTTTTACAAGGCATCTTTTGCTATCTCAGTACTCCTTCAGATTTAATTGTCGCACCTTTCGAACCCTGTTAAAAAAATATATTGAAATTTGTATTGTTGCGGATGTTTTATTTTACTATTTCTAATTCTTAATTTGCATATTGTGATGTTCCATTTGATAACAAATATGCGTTCTCCTTTTTTTGCAATTGATTAAGTACTTTTTTCTTTATCGGTGAGAAGAATGTCGAGCATTCTTTGGTCTATAGGAGTACCAATAAGAAGTAACATTTCAATATTCTTTTCTTCGTTTCTAACGAAATTCAATTTATTAATACTTTTCTTAGCTTTTAGGAAGGCAGTTTCTGATTTCGGTGGTGTACTTTCTGAGTTCTGATTAAACACTTCTAGTAAAGGTTGCCTTCTTGCTATCTTTTTTTAATGCCTATTCTGCCATCTATTAACACAAGCTTTTTAGGTATTTTATGTGCCGCTTTCCTTTGTCCCTCTTACCTTTAATATATCCTCTGAGGGCCAAATTTGCTTTTCCCACATTATGTGCCCTAGAAATTCCAACGGTCTCTTTCAGATGTTAAGTATAAAGGTCATTATTTTATCCATGGCCTCAAAAACCATCGTTGCTCGCATCTTCAGTCAATGGTATTCTCAGCATCTTCCTGTAGAACCACGTTGTTCATCTTTATCGGTGATGGATTTCCAACATTCACTGCTATATAGGAAGACTGATATTACGTAATATTTCAGTATTCTTTTCTTTGTGTCTTGCGAGATTTTCCTGTTTATTTATACTTTTCTTAGCTTTTACAAGGCATCTCTTGCTATCCCAGTACACCTTCGGTAATTTACGTATCAGTCCGGTATTCTACTCTAACGGATCTCTACGATAACTCTCTCTACTGCCCAAATCCAACGGTATTTAGTCACCTTCCTACTTAAGGCGAAATGTGACATGACGTCTATTTAATGTGGGTCTTCCGGGCCATATAGCCCGGCCAAAATATCTGTCTATCTTTCCCCAGTCGTGATTCTACCCTTCGACAGAAACAGCTAACAGTGTCATAGTAGCAGAGGCAAATGCCGACTGCGACGGTATTTACCCATTTTCACCCGTAAGGAGTGATGTGACACAATGTATTTTTAATGTGGGTCTTCCCGGCCATAGAGCCAGGTCAAAAATATCTGTCTAACTTTCCCCAGTCGTGATTCCATTCTTCGGCGGAAACACGACTGGGTCAGTGCTCTCCGCCCGAAGTCAGAGAGCGACCTACACCCGAAGGCAGAGTGCTGACTGTGTCATAGTAACAGTGGCAAATGACGACTGAGACGGTATTTACCACCTTCCCACGCAAGGTTAGATGTGACACAAGGTCATTTTATAGTGGGTCTTCCCGGCCATATAGCCGGGCCAAAAATGTCTGTCTATTTTTACCGAGTCGTGATTCTACCCTTGGGCGGAACCACGACTGCGTTAGTGCTCTTTCCTTGGAAGGAGAGAGCGCCCTCTACCAGTAGGCAGAGAGCTGACACTGTCATAGTAACAGCGGCAAATGCCGGCTGAGACTTCTGGTCTCTCTCTATGGCAAGAGTATATATACTCTCAATCGAGTTCATTATCACATACAAAGGGCAGGTCCCACAAAAGTTTGTAAAATAAATGAAATTTTTTAACTGAAGAGAATAACAAATTTTAAGAAATAAAATTTTCAAATAAAAAATGTACGTAGTTAAATGTTCCAGAGAAATAGTAGTAAACAGTTAAGTGTCCTGAATTCTAGTTGCAAGTAGCAAATGTGTTTCATGAAGTCTGTGTTCCTTACCCTTTTTATAGCTGGCGAGAAAGTGAAAGGGTAGGTAAAGAAATAAAGAAAATTGTACTAAACGGACGTTCATTTTTAGGAGTCAGTTGATGATATCTTCTTCTTGTTTTTGATTAGTTGACGGCGTGTGAGTGAAGACGAAGAAATGAAAATTGAAAGGAGAGGCAGAACGAATTTATGTCGACGACGAGACATGATAGGGTCGGCCTCTTGAAATTTCTTTCTTCCATTGCAAAGAGGTCCTTATCAGGTCTCTGCTTCCATCGGACTGTCTTTAGCCTGTCAAGAGACGTGAATAAGTACTTAGATCAAATGACCAGATACAACCGCTTACCCATTTTTTAGGTGTTATGAATATTTGACAGGAGTCAAATTTGCTATTTCCTATCCAATCAAAATTCAGAATCTTAGTTTTCACACTGGCTTGTGAAAGTTGCCTTAGTCTGGTTTTTCCAAAACATTTTCAGCCATTATAATCCGATTTTGCGCGTGTGCAATTTTACTTTTTGATTTTCAGTTAATTGTTGGATGGTATAGCATTGCTATTCTATAAATTTAACGTAAATATCAAAATCGTCTGACCTGCTAGCAAACATATTATAGTTCACATAAACTCCTATAAAATATTAATACTGTAGGTTACACATCCTATCAGGTAGATTTTTTTATAATACTTCTATATAAGAAATGTTATTTTAAAACATCGTAGCACTTATCCGCATTTTTCATCAGTGATTTATGCAAACAACAAGGCGTCACGAACTTCTACCTATAAAATCCTGAATTTGTTTCTACGTCTACCTGAATCGTCGCCGTCCTGCGGCCTTGGCTGAGATAGAACTCACTACACCCCTCCAGTATTCCCTGTGCATTTGGAACCCTGGCACAGTTTATAACGAAATTCATAATGTTGTCAAATAGCTGAAATGTTTTCAAATAGCTGAATAATTGATGCTTCGCCAGGGCGACCAAGGATGCTTTTATTGTGACATCAACACTGGATGGGATGCCTCCAGGCCCCATCCTGTTATTCAACCCATAACTGGACAGAAGTGACGGATTAATACCGTTCCCAAGGGTACCAGTGCTTAACTGAACGCAGGGTACTCAACTGGAATTCGAACTCGGCTCAGCGAGTTCTCTTTCCAAGGCGACATCCACTGCACCACAACACACATCCGTCACTGAACGCTTACAGCGCCTGGACTTCCCCAAGCGGTCACCCATCTAAGTACTGACCCGGCTTACGTTGTTTAACTTCGGTGATCAAACTAGGACCGGTGTATTCGACTTGATATGCCGTAAGCATCACCTCAATATATCGTATACCTAGGTGCAGCGCGGAGATCTACCGTGCCCCTCTCCTCACGAGGCCATCAGGTCAAGTGAGGTCTAGCATGGATAGTATAGTTCGATGCTGCAGTAGACCTGACGCTATAGTCGAAACGAGAAATTGACCTCACGCTATATTGAGGTAGCACCAAGTAATTTTACTGGGGTATTTTTGTGGCAACCTGCTGGAAGCACAATAAGTGGTGTATAGTAAACTTATAGACTCATGTTCGATTGTTTTTAAATCAGTGTTAAAGGTTTATATTTTATACCTGTAATCTGGAAGATTTACGTCGACCCAAGTATTTGAAAGATTTGGGTTGCTGAAATCTCGACTTACGCTGTAATTTACGCTAAGTAAAGAAGATCAACCGTAGGATTAAAATAAATTCATAGTTTTCTCGTTATGTTATTTTTCAAAACAAATCTCAATTGTCTTTCCTCCTTCTCATTTATTATTTATTTTTTATCATTATTGTGATAATTGCTAAAAATAAGATTTTTGAAATTGTTTATTGTTTTTAATCCCGATTAAATTAAATTTTAGTATATAATAACATTTGATAATATCTGATATTAATTATAAACGAGAGGCGCTTGTTTGAGTGGTAATTTTAGGTACATTAGTTTTAAATTAATATGTCTTTATTTTTTATATTGTTAATGTTTATATCATTTTTAATGACTGATAAAGGTAGAGATTATATTTATAAATGTGTCTTTTGTTTTAGTCTTATATTCTAGAAGTTATCACAAATGAAACAGAAGTCAGTCAGTTAAGTGCCATACGGGAAACACGCTTGGGCGATCCTGTCTCGAAAGAGACATGACTGACTGGGCAGACGATTATCCCGCAGGAGGTTGCCATTGCTTTCTGCGGTAGACTGGTTGCCGACCAAGGCTATAGAACCCAATCTGTCCTGTTATTTGACTCATAGGTAGAGGGGAAAGAAATGTATAATATTATTATGTAGTAATTAGTTGGGCGATCGGTTTCCTGTTGTTATGAAGTAATAAACTGATCCCCCACTTTATGACCAGAAGAAGCCTTAATCATTATTTCAACTATTATATTCAGTCAGTCAGTTAAGTGCCATACATGAAATACGCTTGGGCGATCCTGTCTCGAAAGAGACATGACTGACTGGGCAGACGATTATCCCGCAGTAGGTTGCCATTGCTTTCTGCGGTAGATTGGTTGCCAGCTAAGGCTATAGAACCCAATCTGTCCTGTTATTTAACCCATAACTGGAAGGAAGAGACGGATTAATACCTTTCCCAAGGGTATTTGCGCGTAAGTGAATGCAAGGAATTCAACTGGAATTTGAACTCGGCTTCCCCGATTTCTGCGTTCCGAGCCGATATCCACTGCACCACAACGCACATCCAACAGAAGTGCGAGGCTAAATTTACATGGAAATTAACGCAGACTTCTTCCATATTATTCTCATTTGTCATGTTTCACAGATTATTCAGCGATCTTATTTTGCTATTTCTTTTCTTTAATTTATTGCCCATACAGAAAAGAACGATAGCAAATACGAAGACATTTTTTTAAATATATACTAAAATGTTGTATACGAGTGACGTATACCAGAGCGACCTATGCTGTAGAACTTGCAAACCAAAATGACCATGGGTTGTATAACCTGAAGCTAACTATGACGAAACTTAAACTTCAACAAAAACGTCATATACGTTGTATACGCTTCGAGAGAACGATGATTATTAATTCGGCGATCGGGTCCCAAAAATTTCTTATAAAATCGCTTGCGTTTTTCACGCTCATAGAACGACGATATTCTCACTTAATAAAATGACAACCGTAAGACTTATATATAAACAAATGCAGACAGCACATTATTTATTCGCTCTTCAGGTGACATTGAGTAGGGTGAGAGATGAGGATGGGGGTGTCAAACACACGCATCGAGAAGCCAGAAGCCGCGCTCGTCCGCGGTTTTTCCTGTGTCTTGCTCGGACTGTACTGTGGTCTCAGATGTTCACAGACTGTACACAGACTGCTGACTACTACTAATTTCTGTCTCTTATTTAAGCGACTACCTCATAATTTGTCACATTGTTTACACGGCCCATATTATTTGACCTTGGCTACGCTGATTTCAAAATAAATATATTTCAGACACGGGGAATTTTGCCCGCATTCTTAGTTTTGAAAACAATCACATATTTTTCAAAACAATGTCTGTTTTTCTTTTGTTAGCCATTTCGCTGATTCATAAAATACACTTTTTCACAATATTATTCACTAGCTTAGATAATCTACAATGAATATTGACGTGACAAACCATATAGAAATTTCTAGGTTATTTTAACGAAATGAACTCTTTTTTTCTTTTGTTAGTGCTTGTTTAGGCAAAAACAAGTAAAATGAAACATTAGGTCACATAATCAATATTTCACCTCTGACTATATACGTTTCTTTATAATTTATTTGGCCTTTTATTTTCTCTGTTCGTAAAATAATTCTGTTATTTTAACATTTTGTGTAAATTAGGGATAAAAAAAAAACTTGAGATAAACATTCATTTAATT